>JASDQU010588169.1:21771-78968 GCA_032191745.1 Picea mariana | reverse complement strand
TTCATATCCTTTCATTTTCCTTCTCAATCCCCCTGGGGTCACCCGGGATTCCCCCCTTGTGGTTATTTTATTATCACTAAAGTGAGGGGAGTGTTTATCTAAGGTGATAGTGGGTAAATACTCCCTTAGTTGTCACACCTTTATGATTTGGGTTGGGATTTTCCCAAGCTACAATATATGCGATAAAATAAACCAACCCACAACTACTATATTTGCAAGGACCAACCTACAGGAGACACCAATCCCTTTATTTGAGCACCAACTCAGCAATATGTAGGGAAAAACCTACTTGAGACACCGATCTGCTCAAACTGTAAAAAATACCAAATCATCTTTTTACTTCAAGCCTTCACCTACACAAATTTGTTGCTCTATCTTTGTTGTCACAACACTCTCCACCAGTTTCCAATCTGCATGACTTCAGATGTTCCTTTGACCTTGCACCTCCCAACCACCCTTGAATGATTACATTTTGATTCCTTCCATTTAACAAAAACCTCAAAGCCTGAAATTCTCTTTCATAATTCACGTTATCTTACTCACTTCGCATTTGCATTCTTCCACTCTCGGTTCTACAATCTCAAAACTTCCCACTCTCGCATACTCTTCCACACTTCACTTGTTCATCCTTACCCTTCGCTCACACTCACTCACTTTCCAAAATGATCAGGGAATATTTATTTATATCGAGCCCATATACTCAAGGATTTTTCCTCAACCAAATCATACTCAACAAGTCAGCTTAAGATCCATCGATTCTCCATTAAATTGGGTTGAAAACAATCCTTTGACATTGTTCTTCAGTTTCCTTCCATAGCACGTGATCTTTTCACAAATCCTTAATTCTCAAAAACCATATGATCATCTCTTGATTTGATCTCGGCCATTGATATGCTCACTGACCACCAAAACACACAACTTGACCTCAATGCTCAACAATTGTTCGATCGGTCTTAGAATCAATCTCAAACCTTGATCTAGTTTCCCGGATATCGAGACCACTTGGATATCGGGTATCATATTATTAAAATACATCCATGCTTCAAACAGTTTCCAAGGTCTCAATATGAAACCTTTCTCATGGAATCCTACCGATCCAATCATGTTATGCCACATGTATCAACACGCCAAAAGAGCCATCGGGTCATCGGGCCCTTGGACCTTCCATATGCCCTATACAAAAATCATCGGATCAAACCAAGAACAAGTCTCAATCGTCGATCCGTTCACCATCCATTATCAAATGAAATATAACTTCAATGCTTATCGATCGCATGATCACTCCTTGACTAGATCTCAACTGTCAATTTTTTCTTCAGTATCAAAACTTCGTCATCGGGCTACTGGCTCCCCCGAGCCTTTAAATGTTTTCCTTCACACCTTTTCTATGATCTGGTATGACACCTAGCGATCAACCCACCAAGCTCACCAACCTATTAGGCCACCGGGACCTCGACCCACCAGGCCTTTAGCTCCATGTTGATATTCCAATATTTTGATATCTGATATAACGATATGCTGACATGGTAGAAGACATGATCTCCACGTGGACACCTTCCATGAGTACTGGATGATGTGTCACTAATGTGGCTATGATGTCATCACTTCCTCAGGCTCTTATTCGTACACCATGTTGACTTGGCACTAGTACGTGGGTTCTTTCATGGTTCTAGTATGGCCTATGTTGTAGCATTGACATGGCATCGCCACTAGCCTACTGGCCACTGGGCACATGAGACTTCAACAAAGCAATTTCACTCATTTTCCCCAATATGGTTATGGAACCTTTTCTACAGTACCTTGTTTTAACTAGCCCAATCACCTTGCACCATGAACATCACTTCATCACTGGACTACTGGGCAAAAAATTGACCCACCGACCCTTCAACACTACACCTTCACCATTTTTCCCGATCTCGTATGGAACCTTGTCACATTGTGTTCCATCCATCGGGTCTACTGAGCCACTAGCCTATTGAAACTTTACACTGCATTTCAATATTTCACTCCGGTCCAATATACTTGATATCTGATATCGGGCTATCTCGATGTCAAGATATTGTGATATCCTAGTTCATTGCACCACTACATGGATTTGTTCGATGTCCGATATAGTGGACCCCACCACCGAGGAATTGGACCATAAGGGAAATGGTCTACGGGGCCCTTGAAACCTTATCATTTCACTTCACAACTATTACTTTGATCCGGTATCCGATATAATCATGGACCCCATAACTTAAAAGATAATGCCTTGCACAGGGTTCCATGGCTCTTCCACTTACATTCAAATTTTGTGAAACAACCTTTGCATTATAAACCACTGAAATTGTGTTTCCTTGTGCATGTGGGATATTGTATTTTTCCTTACTATCTCCCTCACCTTCAATGCATGCTCATTACTTCTTCGTCTACACCCTCATATTCTTGTTGCCATATATGTGGTTATGTTTTCGCCTCAATCTCGTCCCTCTATTTTTCTTCAACATGGTTGTCTCATTCATATTTTTTTCTCCATTTTTATTCAAATCTGTGCAGCCCCAAATTTATTTCACACATAGTCATATTGATTCTCTCGTTCTTCTCTTCAACAAGGTCATCTCATCCAACTATGTTCATACATAGTCCTCTCACCTTCATGACTCATGGTAGACACACAAAAGCTTAACAACGTGGAGATACATTCATAGTCTCCTCGTGTATTTGACATCAATGGCAACATTATTTCCAATAGGAAACACATGTGCAGGGAGTAAAAATAATATTTAGATATCTAAAAGAAACTTTGGATTGTGTCTTGTGGTATCCCACAAGTACAGATTTTACATTAACAACTTACACAAATGAAAATTGGGCAGGTAGTGTGGATGACAAAAAGATCACCAATGGTGGTGCATTTTTTCTAGGCAACATCCTAGTGTCTCAGTTCAATAAGAATAAATCATCCATTTTTGTATCCACAACAGAAGCATAATACATTGTAGCAACAACATGTTGTACACAAGTTCTCTGTATGAAACAAATGTTAGAATACATTAACGTAGAGTATAATCAACCAATATCGATTATGTGTGACAATACCAATGCAATAAATGTTTCAATGAATCTTGTTATGCATTCGAAGACAAATAACATTCCAATCAAATATCATTTCCTAAGAGAACATGTCATAGAACAAAATGTCAAATTGGAATATATTGGTACAAAGAAACAAGTTGTTGATATCTTTACAAAACGTCTTCCTAGAGAAACATTCAAGTATCTCAGACAAAAAATGAGAGTGGTAACTATGCCATCCAATCACTGAAGCACTTCAATATAGGTACAAGCTCAAGGGGAGCTACAAAAAGAAAGAAGGTTGTTGGTTGTAGATGTGGAGAAGCAAAGATTAAAGAATAAAGAGTCAACAGGAGAAAATCCATTTGCCATTGATGTCAAAGGGGGAGATTAAAGAGAAAGGGGGAAATTTGAAAAAAGAAATAATTGAAGCAGATATAAAAGAAATCAACTTAGATGAGATAAAATTTGTGAGATCTATGGTCACAACATACTAGAGTACTATCAAAATTGACAGAGGTTTCCATCAATGAAAAAGGGGGGTTGCTGGAAATTTGTTGTCATTGATGTCAAAGATAAATGGAGATCATAAATGTCTTTGTGTGTTGACAAGGTTATGTGCATTGATGAGGATTTGTATGAAGGCATGAAGATTGTGAAAAATCAATCCAAGTGAATTCAAGATGCACATGTATGAGAAGGAGTTGTGCAATTGGAAGGCAGAGGAAATGACCCTGCAAATAGAGAGGTGAGATCTAGAAGGCAAAAAATTATGTGGTTGAGCGATCACAATTTGTTGAAGTTCAAGGGTGTAGAGGAAGCTCAAGCATGTGAGGATGTGAGCATAAATGAACCTGGAAAGGAATGTTTTAGGATCAGTTAACCAGAGTGAAGAAAATAGTGATAGATGATTAATCCCACATGAACGAGGAAGAATGATTTCAATCAGTTTATAATGAAAAGGCAAAATCATTTAGTTTCAATGTAAATGTAAGAGTCATGGAACCCTGCACAAGAAGTTACCTTTTTAGTTGTGGGTCCCATGTATACCAGATCGGTGAAAAGTGAAAGAGTAGTGTTAAAATACCTCGATGGACTGATCACTCAGTGGTCAATGCCACAATAGTTCCATGTCAATCAGTACATGAAGAAGGATTCCACATGGAGACTATGTTAGCTACCATATCATATTGGATACCAGAGCAGAGAAAACAATTAAGATGCATAATTAGAGGTTTTGAGGGCTCGATGCCCCAATGAGTCAGATAATCCAGTGACCCGGTGCAACATATCAGATATCGGGAGATCGGTAGAAATCGTAGTGTAAGCACAGTGTTAATGTCCTGAGGGCCTGGTGTCCTGGTAGTCTCAATAAACCAATGTAGTATATTTCATATCGGGGATTGAAAGAGCGGAGTGTCAGTTCTATGTTGGATTTCCAAGGGCCTAGTGGTTTATGCCACATCAACATCGTGACAACAGCCACAAAAGAGCCATGTAAGTGCCATGTGTCAAGTCACATGCTAGTGTCGAGTCAACATGGTGTCTAATCAAGGTTGCAAGATGTGATGATGTCAGAAATCATGTTAGTGCCATGTCACCCAAAACACGTGAAAGATGTCCACATGGAGGCCATGTCTCTTGTGCCACATCATATCAGAAATTGGAAGATCAGAGGAGCATGGGGTGTGCTTGAATTTCTTGAGGGCCTGGTGGGTCAGTGAGCCCAACAGACTAGTGAACCCAATGAGATGCATAAAGAAATAAGGTTGTTGGTTGTATATATGGAGAAGCAAAGATTAAAGAATAGAGAGTCAGGAGGAGATGCCATTGATGTCAAAGGGGGAGATTTTCAAAGAGAAAGAATTGAATAAGATATAAAAGCAATCAACTTATACGAGAGAAAAATTATGAGATCTATGGTTGCAACATAATAGAGGACTATCAGAATTGACTGAGGTTTCCATCAATGAGAAAGGGGGATTGTTGGAAATTTGTTGTCATTGATGTCAAAGACAAAGGGAGATAATAAATGTATTTGTGTGTTGATAAGGTTATGCGCATTGATGAGGCTCTGTATGAAGGTAGGAAGATTGTGAACAGTCAATCCAAGTGAATTCAAGCTACACAGGTATAAGAAGGAGTTGTGCAATTGGAAGGCAAAAGAAACGACCCTGCAAATAGAGGGATGAGATCGAGAAGGTGAAAATTTTTGTGGTTGAGCGATCACATTTTGTTGAAGTCTGAGGGTGAAGAGGAAGCTCAAGCATGTGAGGATATGAACAACAATGAGCTTGACAAGGAATGTTTCAGGATCAGTTAACCAGAGTGAAGAAAATGGTGATAGATGATTAATCCCACATGCATGAGGAAGAATGATTTCAATGGGTTTATAATGAAAAGGTTAAGTCACTTAGTTTGAATGTAAATGGAAGAGCTATGGAACCCTTCACAAGGAGTTACCTTTTTAGTTGTCAGGCCCAGGTATACCATATCGGAGAAAAGTGAAAGAGCAGTGTTAAAAGACCTCAGTGGACTGATCGCTCAGTAGTCAATGCCACAATAGTTCCACATCAATCAGTACATGCAAAAGGATTCCACGTGGAGAGTATGTTAGCTTCCATATCATATTGGATATAGGATTGGGGAAAACAATTGACATGCATCGTTAGAGGTTTCGGGGGCTTGGTGCCCCAGTGAGTCGGGTAGCCCAATGACCCAGTGTAGCATATCGAATATCGGGAGAAAGCGCAGTGTCAATGTCCCAAGGGTCTGGTGGCCTAGTAGTCCCAATGACCCAATGTAGTATATTTCATATTGGAATAGTGAAGTGTCATTTCTATGTTGGAGTTCCAAGGGCCTAGTGGTTGATGCCACATCAACATTGTGACAACAACCACATCAGATCCATGTCAGTTCCACATGTCAAGCCACGTGATAGTGTCGATTCAACATGGTGTCCAATCAGGGCTACAAGATGCAATCATGTCAACAATTACGTTAGTTCATGACACCCAACACACGTGGAAGAGGTCCACATGGAGGCCATGTTTCTTGTGCCATGTCATATTAGAAATTGGAAGATCGAAAGAGCATGGGGTGTGTTTGAAGTTCTTGAGGGACCGGTGGGTTGGTGAGCCCAACAGACTAGTGAACCCAATGACCCGATCACCATGTGGAACCGGTGGGATGATCACCCAGTGACCCAGTTCATGGGACACAGAAACTCGTGCTTGGGTGAATCGTGATCGTCGATTAATCGAAGGCTAAGATTGGATCAGAGCAACAACGAAGTTGAGGGAATGACCTTGAATTCTCAGGGGTCCAGTGGGTTGGCGACCTAGTAGACTCAATGGTCTTTATGTTCATGGAACTAGAGACCGATGGTCGATATTTTATCTGAGGACTAATTAGACGATTATTGAGAATTGGAGGGTGTTGTGTGCGGGATTCAAGAGACCGGTGGCCCGATTAACATTTTGATGTGAAAAATAATAGATCGACGGTTGAAATTCAATCATGGATTGATCCAATGGTTTCTGAATGTTTAGGTTTGTGAGGTATGTTTCATAATCCTGGTGGCCTTGATAACCAGGTAACGAATGGATAGAACGCGTGAAAATGGGAGAAATTAAGACCAGTTTCGAAGAATTTTTGTAGCCCGATTTTAAGGAAGATTCAAAGGATTTAGACCCAATGTATTGAGTATATTTTTTGTAGGTGGAAAAATATGTGGAGGTATGGAGTGTATACGTAGCAATGCCATGATTGTTTTGTGAGAAAGTGAGTGAGTGAGTGAGAAGGTGTGAATAGAGAAGTGAATCTTTGAGGTTATCAAGTGCGAGAAGATGAAGAAGGAGAGTGATGTAACTGTCTGAGAGTGGTAAGGAGGTGCAAGGTCAAATAGAGAACTTCTGAAGAAATGTTGTTGGTGAATAGGTGAAGAGTTTCATGGTAATTACAACAAAGACAAAGCAACGGGTGAAATAACTGATTTGTGGAGGAGGAAGCTTGGACTAAAGTTTTTGTATGACATTTTAAGAATAATTTAACCTAGACAGACAAGTTGAGGAGATTGGCGCCTCTATTAATTTGGTGCTTACATATTGTTGAGTTGGTGCTCAGATGAGGGGATTGGTGTCTCTAGCAGGTTGGTACATGCAAATATTGCAGACATAGGTTGGTGCCTACACTTTGCCAAGTTGGTGCTCAAATGAGGAGATTGGTGTCTCCTACAGGTTGTTGCCTACAAATATTGTAACAGTAGGTTGGTTCCCACATGAATTTATAAAGATAAGTTTTGTGGTTTTCTCCCATCTATGTTTCCATGTTATATCCTTGAGTATTGTGCATTGTGTATCTGTATATGTTTATTATTGATTGCTTTTGGTTGATAAAGTAATGAAATAATGATTTCATTACATTAAATAAAATTAAAAATAGTCTCATACTTATTCCACCACCCCCCCCCCTTGGTATAAGTAAGTGTGCCAACAATTGTGCACCTCTTCCAATGAAGATATGTGGAATCACGACCACAACAAGAACCAAACCTGCTCAAGATTTTATGTAATTATACCTCACTCTCACCAAGTCTCAATGTAAATTTTAGCATTTTAACATCCATTCAACATTAAGGTACATAAAAGGGTGCCCTCATGGCCACCATACCTATTGTTTTATAGTGCTTGTGAAAAATTCCACCTACCACTTCATGCATAATTCCTAATTTTTTAATTTACTAATATGTTTATTATTCACCCACCTCCTAATTATTTTTTTATTTTTTTCTCACCCACTTTCCCTCCTATGTTTATAAACTCACATGTGTTATGTGCATATAATATTACACTAAATAAAATCCTCCAAAATAGAAAGTGAGTGACTCCCATTACTTAAATGTTCTTAATGCATATTTACTACTTTTCTCTACTTTTTATTTGCATGTTAAAATCGATTCTACTTTTTCTCATGCATGTTCCTTCTATTTAAATGAATGAATTCTATCTATATGAGATATAATTTCTAAATGGCATGCACATAAAGGATACTTTTATTTCAAAATGATGAATCTCATCCAATGCCAATACCAAGGGTGAGACCATGATCACTCCAACCTTTGTACCCATATTTACATGAAGGGGGATGAACACTCTATAGGTGAGACCTTGTTAACTTCATCCCATTTATTGTTGGTGAGAGACTTGTGGTATACTAGGGAATAAGGACTCTACATCCTTATTGCATGCCCCTCATTGTATCATCATGAGTAACCTCTACAACTTGCTCTAACAACATCATCTAACCTCTTGGGTGAGAATATGTCTACTCCAACCCATTACGTAGAGGTAGTTGCTAATAGGTTAGTACTACCTCCATGTCTCTTTATCATACACATGCCACATTTTCTTCATACAACATTTACCCATATGTAATCTTAGTTGGCTTTTATGAACCAATACCTTGATAATGATAAAAATTCAATGAATAACATTMYRCTTTGAGAGTAAAACCTCCTTTTACAATACATTCAATGCACAATACAAGATAGGATGATCCTAAGACTAGGTTTCCTTGGTATATATATGAGACAAAGGGTAAAATTATGATGAAAGGGTAACATGAAAGGTTCTAGCCAACCTACTAATATAACACTAGAAACTTAATAACTCAATATCTATGGCTTAATAAGGGGTTTTATGCTCAACATGGGGATTTTTTTAGGGATTAACATGCCCCTCCCCTTTAAACAAGTGTTTTCCTCAACACTTGACTAACCACAGGTGTGTTGGCATGACTAACTCATCTTCCCATGTTGCCTCTTCCACTAGTAGGTTCTTCTATTTGACAAGGTACTCATTAATTGCTTGATTTTGCAACTGCTTAATCCTTGTTTCAAGTATCATTTCTTGTTCTAGTATGATTTTCCCTTCTCCATTAATCTCTAGTAAAATAGTTTGGATTGAGATCTTGTAATAAACATGGAAGAATGAATGTGCACTTCCTGGTTGCAAATGAATAGCATGGGCATGATCTCAAGTAGGTGGAAGACCCTTAGGCATCTCTCCAAATACCTTGGAATGATTATTGATAAATTTTTGGAGATCCACTAGAGCAAAGGATATAGATGTTTGAACATATAGTGAGCACAATTGTGAAATTACACCATGGTGTCCCTTTTTTAGTAATTTTGTCATGTTTTTAGAGCTTATCACTTTAGAGGGTTTCTCTTGGATACCTCTAAGCTCAATTTCCTTACTTTCTGAGGAAAATCTCATGAAAAGATGTTGAAAATTAAGGGTCATTGTTCCCAATTATTGTAACCATTGGACCCCTAATACAACATCAACAACACCCATTTGGATTCCAATCATGGGACCATCTAATAAATACTCCCCCATATTGATCTTAATACTATGGAACTTCTCTAAACAATTTATGATATCTCCATCTTCAATAATTACTTGAAATTCTAGTGCTCGAAATACAAAGCAATTGGGAAATTTTGCTATGTTTGTTATTGTTGAAGTTATGGGAACTACTAAAATCAATCGACACTATTACCTTTTTCTTTTTGATATAGCCTTCTATCTTGAGGGTTTGTGGAGTAATGATGCCAACCAATGCATGAAAATATATCATTGTAGTAGTCTCATCTAGCTCTAGATATTGTGATGGTTCCTCTTCTTGATCTTCACCCTCTCCATTGTCTATATAGAATACTTTCTTCTCACCACATTTATGTCCCTTGCTATACTTTCTGTCACAATTGAAATGCAATCCATTTTATCTTCTTTCATCCATTTTCTAAGGTGTCGACCTTGTTGGTTGAGTGATTTAAGGAGAGGGGTCATGATTCTCTCTATATGTTTTAGTGACCACACTTCTAGTAGCCATATTTTTACTTTAAACTTTCCTCGTATCGATCTTCAGAATGAAGTAGTTCCTTGGTGTCGACTTGAATGCCCAATGATGTGCATCTTGGAGTAATGAATGATCATGATTCTGAGATTAAATATTTGTGCTCTCCAAATGTGATAAAATACTCCCCATATGTTATTGAGTGTCAACACCATTGTTCTCCTTATTTCATGATTTCCTTGGATCTCCATATTGTTGAGGAAAATATATGAACTGATCTTACTCAAGCATTTTCAGACTTTACTTGGATAAAGAAAAGTAGAAGGGAATGTCACCCTATGTTTATAGCCAACAAAAATAACATCCCAAATCACAAGTATTAATTACGAGTGCTTAGACTAGTCTTTTATCAACAAAAAGCTTGTTGGAAATTCACTTTTTATGTAATTTTCTGAATATAACAATTGCTAAAATAAAGGTAACAACAGAAGTAAAGACACCAAGATGATAATCAAGATAGATGAGACATAAAGAAATTCTTTATTTCATTCCAATTCACCAAAGAGTCATTTTCTTTACAAAATCTCATACACAAATCTTGGACCAGAGTCAAACTTAGACATCCCCGATGGAACATAAAAAAGGACCTCTGAAAAAAAACTAAAACTGAACTCTAACATCTGGATCAACTTACCACAGATTGTTTCCCACTCGACTCTGCACAATAGCCTTTATCAATCATGAAAATTANTTGATTCAGCCCTGAATATTGTTGTCTACAATAAGACCCTGTGTTGGCAGCCAATTCACATTTTTCTACTATCTTTATAAGCTGCCTACACCAGTGTTTTGCAATCCTTGATTTTCGTCGCAATTCTCAAATAAAACGACACTTTTATTTTGCGCTATTTGCACACTTATCTTTGGTCGTGTTTTTTCACGACTGCAAGCGTGAAAAGTTGGTTTTCGAAGTCACATTAAAATCGTCACTGAATTGTTGTAATTATTCTTGTTGATATGCCCATTGCGTTTCCAATTTACTTATCGTTATACGATTGACAAGACTCCATGATCCTTATTCTTTTGGCACTCTCATTTGTTAATATGACTTCGTTTAACAAGATTGTGATGATATTATTTTAATCGAATTTGTGATGCATTGATGATTGGATTTACATGTTCTTTGATCGATTCCCTTGACACATTGGTTTCATAAAAACACATTTGTGTTATGGTTAAACTCTTTGTATAGATCTTTTTCACACAACACATTGCTCATATAATCAAACCCTTGGTGTGATTTCGTTTATTGCTTTGGTTTTGAAACTAGAACTATGGCTTGCGCGAACTTTTGGTCCACATACCATATATCCATTGGTTGATTGAAATGGAATAGTTTTTAACATATATGCATTGTGATTTGAATAGCTAAACACGCCGACGGTTGTACTATGGGTAATGAATATTCTGCATGGGCCGAAATACCTCCACCACCTTCGCACGTTCTGTCATAAATGTTTTCCCCCTATCTCGGGTCACTCCTGGTGTTTTCGGGTAAGCCTGTGAGCATTCCACCCCTGCGTTTACTATGTTCAAACCCTAACCCCTGCACCCTGCTCACCGTGTGTTCCTGTCTATGGCACCGGTGGTCCGTATAGAGCCGAATGGAAATCAAGCTCTGTTACTGTTCAATGATGCCTGTAAAGATTTAGAAGACAGTGGTTGGCTCACGTTTATACAGAGGTTCGAGGGCTTTAACCTCACGGTTGCACAAAAATTCGCCCTTACCTTTGATGGGTGTAGGGATAAAGTAGGTGACATTCAGCTTGAACTAAATGAAGAATTCATAAGCTCTGCCATAGGACTAGCAGCCACAGGCCAACGATGGTTTAAAAACTCCAAAGTCGACGAGGTGCCATGGTCTTTGCTATTTGTATCACGAAAGGTTACATCCTGTGACAAAGGTATGCCTATTTCCACCCTTAAACCCAGGTGGCATGATCTTTTAGTGATTATGAAACAATTTGTGACCTGTGAAGGTCGGTATGGATTGGTTTTTCTTTATCACCTTCGACTGTTAATGAATTTCATGGGCTATCCATTGAACATGCCATTTTACTTCCTGCGTAGTCTTTACAAAATGGCTAAGAGGTTCAAACGCGAGAAGGCTGATAGCAGCTTGTTTCACCATGGCTTGATTAGACTCATCGTCGTTCACCATTTGAGCCTTCATGGCGATAATTGGCAAGCCTTTCTGTCTCGAAATGGCTTTGCTAGTCCAGAGTCTATCCAAATTGATAGAGTCGTGGTTAGTGAGACTAAGTTCGGGCCACCCATGCCTTTCCATGCCCTTCTACCCTCTCCCAAACCCTCGGTCTGCCCTGACATCGACCTACCCGACATGATAACAAAAAAAGTTGAGGCTGTCAAGAAGCCTGTGAGTAAGAAGGTCAAGGGTAATCCTACTGTCGACAGCAAAGGTAAAAAGAATGCTCGATTGATATCGAGACTGGCCCGGAATAAACCTAAGCCAAACGCTGATCAAAAACCCATAGTTCTCAGCGAGGACTCGGACTCCGATATCAAGCGTTTCCTAGCTGAAGAGTACCCCTATTCCCATGGTCTATGCTCCGAGCAACCCTATGACTTTGTATCTAATTTACCCATGTGCTGAAAGAACAATCCTAGCTACCTAGGAATCAAGCTACATAGTGAAACCCTCGGTGATTTAAACAAACCCTCGCCTGCAATTTCGAAGCCTGAGAAAACATCATGCATCCAATGCAATGTGTGGCTGGAGCGTTATTACATTGACGTCCCATTATTGCAATCGAAGGTTAAATCTTTAGAGAACCAAGTTACAGTGCTGTCAAGAGAAAGAGACAAACTTCAAGTTGTTCACAAGAAGCAGAAAACTACTGGTTCGATCGTCTTTAGGAATGTCGAATCGGTGACAGCCTTCATCAATTCCAAACTATCATGACCGAGCTGTTTTCTGATTATCCAGGTATGAATTTTGATATCATTTTCATTTTATGAATTGCTTGGATTAATATAATGAATTGGTATTTGGGTTTCAATTAGCTCTGTTTATTATTCGAAATGATTTTGTCGTGGTTTGATTATCAAAAACGGTTATGTTGTGGATCCTGTACAATAGATTCATTTTACTAAAGTCAAATATGGTTATGATTTTGTTATGCGATTTTGTCATGCCCAGCTTAGTAGAAGCGATGGATTGGTTTTGACTTGGTGTGGTTCGCTTTAGAAAAGTTAAGTTAGTTTGAATTAATGTGATCAATGAGGTTTGTTTTCGTTTAGATTTTGATTGCATATGACCTGTATAAGAGATTTTTGTGCTAAAATCAGAGCACGGCTATGTTTTGATTTGGTATAATTTCGTTGTGGTTGGATTCTATCGGCTCTGTTTTATATCTTATGGTTTGATTTTGGAACGATTTCGTGGACTTGAATTGGTATGATCCTCTATATGTGTTATGCATCATTATTAATGACTGGGTTGATAAATACGATGTAATCTAATAAACTCAAAATAACACTGTTGACTTCGATTAGCCAGGAACGACTCTGTTTTGTGTTGAATCGATATTTTCGTTTGGGTCGTGGTTACATTCGATCGTGCTGAAGATCTATTTGCTAAAATCATGGAAACAGTGTTAATTCATAACGATTCCATTGCCCCAACCCGTTTCGATTCGTTCCTGTTTGATTGGAACTACAAGTGGTTATTCTGTGCCACGATTAGCATGATCGTTTGTATATATTTAATACAGTTATATCAATTTGAAAAACGATCTTTTTGATTTCGTTTGGATACGACAGTGATCTTTTTGATGGCTGAAGCAACTATTTGTGTTGATTTCAATTGGTTATGAAAATGATTTCATTGCTGTCGAGTTATCCAATACGATTCTGTTTACTCAAATTTGTGGTAACAAATGGAACAGAGAATATGCATCTCTGTAATCATTCGATTGATCATAATCTTGTTTGCTCTCAAATTAGCATAACAATTTTGATTTGAATGATTAGTTTGGCTTTCAAATAGCAATTAGATATTTGTTTAGTAAGTTTGAATTTAATTCTTTGAGTTTTGAATTGATTTTAAAACGATTATGTGTTAAATTTAGACCAGCTACAGAATTGCAAGATTCTGTAGCTAGTCTTAGAAATTAGATTTTTGTCAATTTTATTAATAAAATATCTTCTAATATTGTCTATTCTTGTCCTTGTTCAGGTACATATGAATTACCATGATCAATTGGGCATGTTCTAGTAGATTGGGAGATACTTTGGACATGTTTTTATTTTAGGCTGTTAGTTTGGTCAAATTTGGGAGATTATCTCCAGATTTTGTGTAAACTGTTTTTTATGATTCCCACAGGGATGTTTTTCCCTGTGGGAGGTCTTTAAATACTTGTTATTTTTGTAATAGGCATCATCCTCACTGTGGGAGAACCAGACCATGGATTTATGATACAGACTGGAATGAAAGTTGATGTCTTGTAACAGCTTTCTCTTTCAATATATCAAACTTTTGTTTCAAGTTTTATTCATGTCATTTTGCAGTCGATTATAGACTACTTTAGCTATCGTAATCTATTGCAGGTTGATGTGACTTGATTAATGTGTTATCCATATCTGATCTCTTTTATTATGCAGCAATTACTTGTTTCAATTAATGAATCACAGATTTCTCTTCTTCGTTAATTGAATCATTTTGTACAAATCCTTACACGCAGATTTATCTAAATGTTATTATTTGTAAATCATAAGATTGTTGTAACTTTTATGTCTTGTTTGTTCTGTTATTGATATTCAAAAGAGCACTGCTACTTACTGTTTACTAGAGGCTGGCAGAGGATTGATGCAGGTTTCCTCTCATCGGACAGTTGAACTGGATTCTTTACACAGGACAAATTGGAAAGCATTATTACAGGTTAGCTTATTAGTATAATTTAATTAGTTTAGACAGATATATGTATAGTTTAGATTTGTAGTTAGAGTTATTATTTTAGTTGTTTAGTTTAGATAGTTTTTTCAGTTTATTTCTTTTTCATAAAATTATAAAAATCAAAAAACAATAGTTTCACTATCTTTGGATAGATTATCAATGAGTTTTGCAGGTTTTCATTTAAATCTGTAATTTGTAAATATTGTACATTTGTGATTAAGATTTATTTCTGTTATTAGTTAGATATTTAATTTCGTAGAGTTATTATAGTATTAGATAGTAAATTGTATATATAATAGTTTAGATTTGTTTATTAGTTTGTTTTAATTGTTATTTTTCATTTAGATTAGTTAATTTAGAGTAGTTTTCTTTTTTGTTTTCTTAAGACTTAGATCGGCTAACGAAGCCGCTAAACCCGTCAGGGTGGGTTATTCCAAACGGCTTGGGTTATTTAGACAACCCCGGACCGGCTCCACTCTCCCAGTTGACAGACGGTCAATTTCGCTCATCAACACCCTGCTATCATAAAAGAAAATTAGGCTGTGATGAATATATGAATGAATGAAAATTGAACTATCTCAACATTAACTCAAAGATCAAACCTTAGCATGCTTTTGCTTCTATCCTCCACTGTTCCTCCCTTTCCTTTTGATTTTAACAAATTAGAATTGGTTGAATTAGTTGAACCAAATCATTAGTTAAGTTAATTAAAAGACTCAACTAACTTTAGTTAAGGGGGAAGTAATAATCATAATAAGGGTCATAATTAAATAAGAACTAGTAGGTGGGACCCCTTGTAACTCCCTTTAGTTCATAATAATCATAACAATCATAACATAACCATTAGTTAAGAAAAACACACCTCCTTGTACCTCCCATCAACATATTCACTTTTGGCAATTTAAACTCATGAAATTTAAAATTATTTTAGAAATAATACCCATATTTCCAAAATAAACATGTTGTCCAAAGATCCCTGAAGTCAACTGTCATCAAACAATAGATATAATGAAAACTCAAAAACCATATTTCCCAGTCTGTGATGCAACCTTTCCTTGGTTTCTGCTGTCACCTCTTGATTTTCCTAAATTTTCCTTAGGCTGTGCAGAGCCTTTAGGCTTAATCTCGTTGATCACGTGGGAACAATTGTCCCTCAAATGCATCTGGAAAGACACATATTTTCCAGAGTCATTGGACGGTGAGGAAGGGGAAACAATGGCTTTTCCTTTATCGAGTGCATGGTGGGATTCAATCTTCAATATCTTGCTAGAATGGAAGGATTGCCCTGGCGAGTGGTCAGGAATAGCTTGGACAATGGGGTTCAAAGTGAGAGGAGCAGGCAAAGACAAGTTGGGCCAGCCACGATGTTGGGATACTGCTGGGTGGAGTTTCTCCTGCCATCCATCATTTTCAGGGACCTAAGGTTGTAAGGAGACATGAGGAGGTACAGGGATACCGGGGACCTGCGGTGCTTGGAAGGGAGGCCTTTCAGGCCTAGGTTGGACTATTCCCTACCTAATCCAATTAAATAATATGACATGAAACACTTGGCCAAGCTCTTCTAAATTAGTGTCAAAATGTATGGAGAACCTCAGCCTTCTTGGGCCTCGGTTCCAATTACCTCTACCTTTGTTTCCTCGACCATGGTTACCTTGACTGAAAAAAAAAAAAAAAAAATCATCCTGCATGCGTGATCAATTAGCAAATAGTATTTTAAATAACCATACATGAAAACTCTTAAAAATATGAAATAGATTTGGCTCAGAATGTATCAGACTCATGCAATCCAATCCATACAAATTGTTTTATTGTTAATCAACGATCAGGGGGGTGAAACAAGGTCCTCGGATATGTGAGGAATTTGTGTTGGGAGAAAATATGATATAATGAAAGGGAAAAGAAATGGTCATTTCTCAATGACAAAAAAAATCTACTGCAAAACAAACCAATAAAACTTCACTGCAATCCACCGAAGACACAGCCACTTTCATCCACTTTAACACATAAATTCTCTTGGTTATAATCAATATCAGAACAGGGTGTGAAAAAATGAATAAGGGATATGTGAAGGGTTTGTAATTAGTTGAAAGTGAGATGATGGGATGGGAGGATAATGGTTAATGTTCATGAAATTAGTCAAGCAATCCATAAAACATTCTGCAGTAAGAATAGATGCACCAACCAACAATCATCATCACTGAATAACAATTACCAAGCATTCGTAGTCAATGCCAACCATCATCCAAATCATCATAAGTGAAAATACTAGTGACTATATATCAACCAACAATTCTCCACTGTGGTAGAAAATATATCTATCGAACAAGTTGTGGTAGCTATGCATACCCATGCATCCAATCAAATCGGGGCAAAGGCCCTTCCATTAATAATACTAAGTTATTTGACATAAGGCGGATGACTGTGAACTTTAGAAGTGCAATTGGCAATGTAAGGTTTTATTATTTTCATCACAGATGCAGTAACTAAATTCTAAAACAATGGGACTGCCATACGACCAACTAGGAGAATTTGTATTCACAAGTAATCGACCATACATTTGATCCATGATAACCTGTAGCAACTCGACAGGCACGACAATCTCCTTTACAAAATTCGAGACTAGAGGGTTAAAGGTCTACTCTGTAGCTGACACCAGGGAACAGAGCTAACTCCTTGCAATGGTGGAACTTTCGAGGCCAAGGGTATGAACATAGAAAGAGACATGATTCATTTGTGGACAGGTAACAATCCATGGCAGGGGTCAAACAAAGAAGGGCGAGGCTCTCATTCGTCCAGGCAATTTATTTAATGCACGCAGGGTATAAGCCTCGTGCTCTTCATCCAAACTACCACAATACCAAGGTGGAGACAGGGCCGAGTTAAGAACAGAACACTCACTTTGTGACCCTTAGCAGTGGAAACAACCAACGCCGAAGTGACAGACAACATAGTGACGTAGAAAAACCTTCGACCATTAAACCCAAGAAAGAGAGAAACTAGATATAGTGACAGTGCATGAAGATAGCTATCCAACCAAGACTTAAACAAAAACCCTCCAACTAAACCAGTAGTAGTAACAGAGAGATATCACCAGGAAGACCGATAACCTCTACGAACTCAAAAATATTACAGGAAGAACCATCCATTCTTCATTCAAGAACCAAAATTTCACATAGTTGCAACGCTTAGGAAAAACACAAACCCATACACGTGAGCCAGTAATCATTTCATAACCAAAGAGAAGTCAAGAATGGCCCAAAAAAGGACATACCTGTTAATCAAATTCCTTAAAACGAGAGTTGGCCGAGCGGTTCCCCTCTGCTAAGAAATCGGAGCACACCACAGCAACAAGAATGAACAATAGCCTGATTAGGGTGGTGACCATCAAAAGAGTAAAGGTGATGTGCAGTAAATGCACGTCGTCTCCACCTGCATTAGATTAACTCATCAGTACATGCCAACAAGCTCTCCACTAAAACCATTAATTTAAAATCTGCATTGGAATCTGCATCAATTTCTTTCCAATTGCGTCATCTACATCATATATCCAATTTCTAACTGGACCATATTGTATGTCAACTATACAATCCAAGAAATCATGTATAGAATTATCACCAATAGCGCGATCAATATGTACCATAGCCTAATCACCATGCACACAAAATATATAACTCAATTAAAATCGCATAGCCATTAACTTCCATTCCTTTGTCAAATGCGCCACCCATATTCATATTCCCAATATAACTCAATTAAATCGTATAACTATCATATTGCTAGCTAGCATTCAACCATAACCATTAAGTCCTTTATGCATGTAGTATAGTAAAACTGCAGAATTAGATCCTTTACTTTTGCATTTGTTATAGTATTTTGCCTTTCTCAAAACTACCCTTCATGTATTTTAACTAACATGTTTGTTGTGCAGGTGTGAGAAGTACAAATGCCATTAATGAATAGCAGGTTGTAGTAACATGAAGTCACGACATCTCGAAAGCTCAACTCATACCAACAACAACAATATCTCATCAACCATGTAAACCATGTAGCACGTCATCCTAACATAAAAAATGAGCAAGTCTGATCTTCAATAGCTCAAGGGTGTCCCACCTACTAGTATTATTTAGTTTTATACTAATAGGCTTTAGAAACACTTTGCGGGTGAAACTTCGTTGACGTTTTCAATCGTCAACAAACTGGAAAATCCACAGGGAAATTTGTTTTTAACAGATTTAGAACTTAGGAATCATGGTTTCATGGACCAAAACAACAGGTCAAGAAGACATAACTTGGATGATTATGCAACAAGGGGATGTGAGCGGATTCAATGGAAATATGACTGGGAATTTGGGAATAACTCATGAAAAGTGTTAAGTATGAGGAGTTTTACGACTGTATGTATAATCATTTAACTGGAATATGCTCTTAACCTTCAAGGAGGAAAACTTATAGACTTGCCCTTAAGATCTCAATGGATGAAGAAATGGCAAGAAGAACTAGGAAATAACCAATTCCTTGTAAGACAGTAGTGGAAATATGTAATCATTTCAAGGGCCCTTCAGGGGAGACCTCATAACAGCTGTGTAACAATGCTTTGCAGGAGTGTCATTGTGGCAGAATTGATCCAACATTTTACCTTGACCAAACGTTAAAAGATGATAAAGACAAAATTGCAACTAAAGTAATAATGCAAAAATAAAAATAGAAGCAATAAAAGATAGAAATAAGACGCAGAAAGAAAATATAATTCAACTTAGAAAGAAGAAATCAAAGTACTGTAAAGCAAAAAAAAGAAGCACAAAAATTGAAAGCAGAGCTAAGATACTAGTATATAGAAAAATCCAATCGGTAAAAAAACATTTCACGTTGGTCCCTCGCAATACCTCAAGTGAGGACTGTTAGTGTTGTAGCAAAACCATTGTCTCTGTAATTCCTTTAAAATTTCTGAGTTAGTGTCCAAGACAACAATAATCTGGAAATGACCCAATACCTGAAATTATGGTGTAATTATCATCCCTTTGACACATAGGATTAAATCATGAAGATAAGCATGGAGACTGACAAATTCATTGAAAGTTGTGTGTATAGGCCTTTTAAAGGTAGTACTTGCATCAAATAAGCCAGAAGGCAGGCAGTCGTAAGACATAGTATCACAATTAGTAATAAAAGTGCTTTTGTGAATATTTTCCCCTTCTACCTTGATTTTACTATAACCAAACAAGTTGTCAAGTAAGGGCTCCAACTGTGACTCTACAACCTGTTGCAGAAACATTTCCATACTGAGAGGAGGGAAATGGTTTCTCATAATTGCTTGCCTAAAAGTTCAAAGAATAATGCAGGTTCTAATATTATCAGTGGTCTTTGAAGCAGGTTCCCAATTGGAAACCCATTCTAGGTGGACTAAAAAAAACATTTCAGTCCTTAAGAAATCTTTCAACTCCCTCTGAAAGGTTGCTCTCAGTGCAGAGTTAACAAGTCCTTGTTTTTGCCTAGCTAGCCTCATAGTACATTGAACAAGACCTAGATCAAAACCATGAAGATCCATGTTAAACCAAGCAAAAACATTTTGAAATCCACCAAGTAACTTGGCAGACGTCATCTCTTATTTATCAGAACCCTGGAAATTTATTTTAGCGTTCGTTGAAGATCCAGGTGTCTGAATGTTCATGGAGATGGTTTTAACCACCTTATGTTGTAACTTCCCTGCCTTTTGTTTTTCTTTATTGCCTCCAACACTCAATGAAAATGACCTCTCAAGAGGATTCAAGCCCTCAGGAATCCTATTATTTTCCATGGATATAATTTCCTTAGGCTTAAGAGGTTCATCTTGGATGATAGCACAAATTCTTTCATCCTCAAGGAGGGCCTTCCAGGATCCTACATGGTTAGGAATATATGAATGATATAGAGATTCAGAAGCACAATCATGCATGTGAGGTAAAATTTGTTGATTAGGAGAGGCTGTTGTTGGGTCACATATTTGTCCATATTTTCATCATCTATAGACATCCATCCTATCCCTTCTTTGTCCTATTATCGTTCATTTATCATTCCATTTTCCATACATTTGCTACAACTGCTCATAAAATGACATATAATTCCTTTTATGCTTTAGTGGTTAATAATTATTATTCTTCCTTCATTTTTAATGAATTAAAGACTATTATGCATGATTTTTCTGATGATGGTTTGACAAGTGATTTTATGTATCAATAGTTTCAGCAGTCAAGGTTCCAACCTCCAAATGACACATGTGAGTTCCAGCTCGTGGTTAACCGTTTTCAATGAAAAACATGGCAGATAAGGAGAGATGAATTTGTGTGGAATATTGTGAGCAGATGAGGATGAATCGCAAAAATCTGAGACATGGGTTTTGTTCAGAATGGGCCCAATTGAGTTCACAGTGGGTCGTTTTCCAATTGGAGCTACGATTTGAGAGGAATCACTGGTTCTTTAAAAGGGTATTTTCCAGATTTACAGTTGCGGCCGGTTCTCTAAACTTAGCAATTTGTTTGAGAAACCCAAGGATTTGGGGATTTGATTTGTATAAATAAGACCTCTTCAATCAGGAGAGGGTCACTCATAAAATTATATAGAATTTATTTGTAAGAAAGATCTGAACTTATGTAATTTCTGAGTTTTCTTCAATAATACAAAGGAGCTGATGGATCTGCAATTATGTGCAACTTTCTCTTAATCTTGTAAGTCTTTTGGCCATGCATGCTAGGTGAGGCAAGGCCCCCTCAATCTGGTATGTGTTGGTCTTATTCATTTACTTGTATTTTTCTTTTCATTGTCTTAATTTATCTTGGTTTATGATTAGTTGATCACTGCTTACAGTTGTGTGTTGTTTATTAGATTGCTCTTACAGTAAGATTCAATTCATGTTGTTGTTACTTCATTTTGTTAACAATCCTTTAATTTATGTAAGAGTGTGGTAGTGGTTTTATTTCAACTGAGTGTATTTCAAGAAAGATCAGATTTGATTGATTTTAAGTTATGTGTTTTATTTTATTAAATAGATAATAGTGTTAGTTGGAATTTGTTGCTTGCATATATTGTGCACGGTAACTTTGAAACAAAAGACTTCCTCGGGTTGACAATTGAATAGTTAGGCAAATACTACAATGCAATTAATTCAAACATTAGTTCAGCCCAATGTAGCGACTGTTGTTCCTTTGAATTTAGTTTTTGTTCATTTGAAAGGAACAGTTGTCGTTCCTTTCACGTGACTGTTGTTCCTTTGAGTGTAGTTGTTCATTTGAAAGGAATAGTTGGAGTTCCTTTTGCACGACTGTTGTTCCTTTGAGGGTAGTTGCTATTCATTTGAAAGGAACAGTTGTCGTTACCATTACGATTGTTGTTCCTTTATAGGTGTTGCATCTCTGGAGGTTGGGTATTGAAAACGGAAGGTAAGAACCTACGTAGGCAACAAGTAAAATGCTTGTGCCAGCGCCTACCTTTGGCTGATGCATAGAGGTTGATTTTAGGACATATTTAGAGCCAAAAATTTTGGCATTGTTGTCGGGGAATTTATCAAGGGCGCACAAGTTCAATTGACATTGTTTTTTTAGTTGCATGTTCTTGACTCCGAGGTGAAGGGTCAAGGCATGTAGGTTTCTTGATTGTTTCTTTGTTTTCATTTAGTTTTTAGTTTTTGATCCTAAATCTTATCATTTCTCTTAGTGGTGATGTAAGCATCACCCATCCTACTCACAAGTTGACAGGAACATTTGAAGAAGGAGACTTGAGATAGCACATGAAGAATCCAACAAAAATATGGCAAGTAAGAAGGAGACAGAAGTTGTTACCTTTGAATTCCCCATCAGAGATCCTGAAGGAGTGGTACAAATGCAAAGCATACCCCCATCCAATCTACCAAATTTTCACGGTTTGGCAAATGAAGACCCTGATGCATTCTTATTTCAATTTGAAGTACTTTGTAGAGGTTATGGTTATTTTACTAATGATCAAAAGTTGAATGTTTTCCCCCTTACTCTAAAAGGAACATCCCTCCGATGGTTCATGAGCCTCGGTGGTAATTCTATACAAACTTGGGAAGACATGAAATATGTATTCTTGCAAAGGTACCAAGATTATTGCAGGTTCAATGACGATATCTTTGGAATGACACAAGGAGAAGAAGAGAGTTTGGAGGAATATGTGGAGCGCTTTCAATACAACCTTCAAAGATCCAAACAAAAACAGTTGGGAAAAGAGACCTTGAAAATAATCCTGCTAAAAGGAATCCATGATGAATATTTAGAAATCTTAAATTTGATGGGAACATGTGATGCATTTCAGTTACCATATGATGATATTTGTGAGTTATGTAGAAGGTATTCAAGAGGGAACTTCAAGATTGGTAAGAATTCTAGTGAGCCTTCTTCTTAATATTTTAAATCTGCTGCAAAAACAAGAGTTATAGGAGTTGAAATCATTAATTCAATTGAAAATTTTAAAGTTGATATCATTAGCTCATTAAATTCACAATTGGATATTTTGAAGGATAAGAAGAAATGGGAGGAACCTGAAGAAACTGTTTGTCCTCGGTGCCAGAAGAAACATCTTGCAATGGATTGTCCTTTGGATAGTCTCATAATTTGTGGCATATGTGACTTGAGTCATTCAACGGATCGTTGTCCCTCCTTACCCAAGATAAAAGAAATATATCAAAGAGATCGAGGAGTTGTAGCAATTTCACCACAACAACCATGGCCTACATGTATGATTCAAAACTCTATCCCTCCATTTCCTTACTCTCACAAGCATTCATCGAATACTCATACACCATGGAAACTGTGGCAACCCCAATCTCAGTCCTACCTACCCTGTCCACAAGGTTGGCATGGCCCATCTTATGATCCCATGACTACTTTCCCTCATGTTGTGGCAAACACCAATCCTCCATACTTTCCACAAGCTCTTCAACAACATCATATTTTCCCATTAAGGTCATCCACACAAACCAATCAATTATACTTTCCATACTTAACTTTTCATCAAGCTCCTCCATGCCCTACACAACTTCGTGTTCAACCCACCTCGCACCCTAACCATAATAAAGTAGTGCAGTATACTTACAGTGTTGACCTGCACAACTTTCCTACATTTACCACTTATCCTACCTCACCTACACCATTGCAACAAATCCATGTGAGGTCTGGGCAGGTTGTAAGTCCAAGAATTGAAAATGAAGTTTCTTATCATCAGCAGCAAACCGACAAGATCAACAAATCTGATGAAAAACAAACATTGGAACCGAAAAGTGAAGCATCTTCTACATCATGGTCACTGGATATGAATCTCTTCTACATTTAGGAAGATCAGTTTTCTAAAGAGATTCATGGTGTAACATCTATAGGAAATCAAGGGAACAAGGGCTATATTGAATATTGGTTTCAATCTGTCACCAATTTGTAGCTTCATGTTATACTTCAACAATTCTTGGCACTATCATTTCAAGGGAAGTTGGTCTTTCATATCTTGGTATTCATAAAGTTATATTTTTCAGTTGTGGGTATGAGCATATTTGAGACTTTGTTACGTAAGTGGCTTCATTGGAAGTATTCTTATACTTGAGTTAATTCATTTTTCAAGTAAAGTAGGGTAGGGTAATGAATGAATTTTCAATAAATTCTTGATGGAATTGATTAGTTTAGTTCTAAGAATTAGTAGCCTAGTTTAGAAATAAAATTGAGACACCTTCAAGAGATCATCATTCGATCTCTTGTAGCCTTGATCTCATGGACTTTCTTTCAAAAATCATCATTTTTTAAAGTTTTAACATTTGCTACAACACGCTGTGTAAGTCAATCTAAGTACTCATTGCTTGAAATTTTTGGTATGGGCATGTATTCCATTGAAATTTATATCTTTAAAAACATTCATAGCTATTCCGGTCACTTTTTGAGAACCATATTTCATTTATTGGATTTTTGTGGCATTTTGGTTTGAAATTTTTACTAAAACACAGTTGGGATAGTCTGTTTTTGGGAGACCAAATGGATTTATTTTCAAAACTTGTTTACATACCAAGTATCCCTTTGAATCTATTTTACAAACCAATTTTAATTTTTTAGATTGGGCATCAAACTAAAAAGTTATGGTCAAAATACTAATAAGATGTCAAGCAGACAGCTTAGGAATAGAGATGGGACAGTCAATTTTTGGATGCCTTATTGGATAGATCTTGAAATCATGTTTCAGTGGTATATTCCCCTATTATTCTAGTTTATAATTCAATTTGAATCACTCAATTCCGATATCATATGAGGAAGTTATGACCAAAACACTGACTGTTTGTCATAAATCTGCACTTTGAAAAATCTGTCTTCCCAGCTGTTCATTGGTAAATTTGACTCATACATTTATCTTGTCATTAAAACCTGTTTCTACTAGAAATACCTACATAAATCTAATTTCATCTCCAATTGGAATCACATCAATCCGTCATCAAACGAAAAAGTTATGCCTAAAATCGTGACTTTTGGTCTAGTCTGAAATTCGAAAAACACCTTGTCATGCAGGGTGTTACTGAGCATATTTTTCATATCTTCACATGGAATTTTCAAAACATGTTTCTAATGGACATAGAAAACTGAATTTACTTTTATTTGGATTTGGAATCACTCAAATCAGACGAGAAACAAAGAAGTTATGATCGAAATATTGTTGGGTAGTATATGTTGGCCAACACTCCTGAACATGTATAAAATGAATTTTGTTTCATTTATTTTCTTTGGATTTGTTTTATAAGTAACTACATGTTTTTTTTTTTGCGTATGTCTTGGATGAAGAGAGCCCATACATATCTCTTCTCCATGATCTCACGTTTTATTGCAAGTAAGAGCTTATGTTTTGCACGTCCTTCGAAAATCAAAGAAGGTTAATACATGCATGAGTGATTCTTGAAGACTTTTTCTCAAATTTTCAAATGAATTGAGCACTTAACAAATGGAGAGATTGATGTGCAAACCATACAAAGACCAATGTTTCAGAAGTCAAGTTTCATTGCTACATTAACCATGCCAAGAATCCTTCTAAGAAGACATTATGCTCATCATGCTCATTCACCAACACCGTGATATGCCTATACATTTATTTTCCCTCTACCATTACATCCATTCCATTACCTTTTGCTCCATTTCATCACTTCCATACTTTCGACTCCAATCACTGCTAACCCATGAATAAAGTCACTTATCTCCCTTACCACTTGCTAATGAAAATCTTTCATCTTCAGTTCTTCAAATCATTTTGTCTATGCTCGCGTTGGATGATGTGGGATTCCTTAAGGCCCTCCTTCTAACAAATCTCATCCCATCGACTCCAACACATCATCTGGGATTGAGATTAGAGTTTCATAGTGCCCTAGGATCTGCATACATCAATGGTATATCTCATTGTTGTTAATCATGGGGATTCATCAATGCCTCTTGATTGAAAAATCTTGTAGGTGACTCGACTCCAACAAATCCATTCATACCTGTCAAGATGCACTAAGGTACTTTAGAGCTCACTGTCATCAAATGTGAGTTTCTTCACATTGGTTAACGGCATACATTAATGGCCAGTAATCCAACGATTTATTTCCATGCTCGACTTTAGCACATTCATTTGCATGGTAAGAATTGTACCTCGATTTTGTAGCAGTTGAAGATTATGTGATCTAATGGTTTCAACAGTGATTTGTAGCATCATTTGTTTCAATACTTCTGCAGTCCGTTTCCATTTTCATTTCAACATTTGATTTTCATAATAAGAGAAGGAGATTTCTGCTTTTGTAGCAGAATTCTTCATCATCATTTGTTTTAGCAGTAGTAGTCTTACATGCAGCCAACACAACATCATTTCAAATCAGATTCAGCCTCATTCTATTTCAGCTCTCATATACATCTGTCTCGACATCAGTTTGGCTTACATCAGCTTCAACAAACATCAGTCCATCCATGCCAATCAAATCTTTCATGGAGGTAAAACTTGAGGTAAAATAGCATGAGTTTTTTATTTATTAAAGATTTAGGAAAATGTCATGAAGAACCACTAAGGATTTATATTCTTCATTTTCATATCATAACTCATCTATTACCTCTCTTATCCATCCATTACCATATCAACCTTCACCTCATGCACTCCCAACACCCAAGTCAAGTCCTTCCCTACATCTCCTAACATCTAAGCATGAGAAATTGATTTGTTGCTGCCACATAAGAACCAGAATAGAGAAAGGAAGAAGATCATTATGTCCATTCTCATACAAGCACGCTAAAACTCAGAGGTATGGTTTCTTTGGTTCATTTGCATTATGTATTCATTCATCTCATGGGTTTCCAATTATCTTTTCTAGCCTTTTGACTCATGGTTCTCCTACATATTGCACATCTTCAAAAAGTTGTTGTTATGGATTCATGAAAGGATACAACATATGTGTTATATGGATTTGAGTCATACATGTTATAAGGATTTGATAGGCTATGAAGTTAATGGATGTCTCAAGAATGATTACGATGCTAACCCTTTCATTAATGCCTAGCCCTCCCATATGAACATTGTGTTTGTTTTTCTCGCTTGCCGATATACATCATTATTTAAAAGAGGGTTATGTGCTCATAAGAGTTACCATGGGAGCATGATAATGGTTCTCTTGGGTGGTAGTAAGATGATTTTGTGGCAGAATTTGTTGCCATTATGAAAACACATGTGTAGTTGTCTACACAAATTCTAATGGAAGGAAGTTGTTATTAAAAGTCAATTGAAACAATGTCTCCACCCAAGATTTAAAAAGAAATTTATGTAGTGGCTTGTTTCAGAGGCACCTTTCCCATAGTTATTGCAAGCAACAGAAGAAGCCTATGCTACCATACAAAAAAATAAAAAATCACTTTTAGTCATTATTTTTGGCATGCAACAACAATCATTAGTTTTCGCCTATGATTTCATAATTCAACCATCTATTCTCAGCATCATAATTTCATTGTTGAAATCTTAGAAAGTGAAGGTATATCGAAGGCAAATTCAGATCTCCATTGTGTACTCAGATTTTGGCATGCTACTACAGTCTAGCATGAAATCTATGGCAGAAAATTGGGTCACCATTGGTACATGTGGCAACAAATTTATCTGGGTGTTGGGCAAACTTATTGGAATTTCCAGATTTTGTCATTGGTTAGCTACATTTTCTTTTTTTTTTTATGAGTTATCTCCATTAAATGAAGAATGGACCAGTTCTATGCATGCCCAAGAATCTATTTGAATAAGGAAGTTGATTTTCCACAAGAACCTACAATAAAAGACACTATTGTAGAAGCCATTTTCTTTTAAACACGTGGGTAGAAATACAAAGGTATGTGGTTCATTTTCTTGGTTCATGATACACTGATTGATTCACAAATTCTGAGCACTTCATAATGATGGTAAAAACTTTGTTCCATACAGTCTTAATGTTATGAATTTTCATCGAAAAGAAGTCTTGTTATCAATGATGAAAACCTGTGAGGTAACCTACAAACAAAGCAAGTTGTTTTGAGATCTGAAATCCCATGATTACAGGGTTGCAATTCCCATAAGTGAAATAAGATTATTGGAGGGTATATCATATGGTATTTGGATTGTCAAATACATATGGTTAAGCATTTGATGGTAAACTCATGACATGGCCAGCTCAATCACATTCTGAGATAACATTTGATGGATTTCCAAGATTGGAGGATTGGTATTCAAGCATTGATAAGGTATTTACAACTAGCAGTAAAAGATATCCTATACTAATCATTTTGCCGCAAGCTCATGACCAGATTCAAGGTTTGCAGATTGCTTTACCACTAAAAATGTTGCCTTGAAGTACAAGAAAAACTTATTGAGGGAATTTGATGGTGATTGTGTTGTATACATAAGCAAGGGGTACTTAGAGATGATTGTCTTCTTATGCATTTTCTGCAAATGATCTCTTTTGAGACTGTTTTTAAGTTTGATTTCATAATACAGCATGAGGACATGCTATACAATTAGTGTGGAGCGGTTACTATGCATGATGGTTTGTTCTCTCATTTGTCATTCATATTTATTTTTCTCATGCATGTTATTTTCTACAAAAAGTGCAGAAATTGATTTGGGCATATCTTCCAAATGACGAACTGGGTTGTCATGATTTTTGGTATGATGAAGCATGGGATTAATATGCCTACAAAATTCACTTTGTACTTTGAAAAAAAATGTGGTCTTGTCAGAACTGTTTCAGGAGAGTTTCAATCACAAGGAGTTTCAACCAGAGGATATCTTGGGATTTCTGTATTGGATTGTTATGATTTTTTGGCAAGAATGTGCATTAAATTGTGACATGTAAAACTATCAAAATACCTTGTTCATCTGAGTTGTGCTTTGCATGAAAATCCATTGTATCAACAACATTCAAATGAGTCCTTAACAGCTTGGTTAATGCAATGTATTGAGTTGCATGAGAACATGCAACATTTTCAGTGTGAGGCAAATGTTGGGTCACATATTTGTCCATGTTTTCATCATCTATAGACATCCATCCCATCCCTTCTTTGTCCTATTATCGTTCATTTATCATTCCATTTGCCATACATTTGCTACAACTGCTCATAAAATGACATATAATTCCTTTTATGCTTTACTGGTTAATAATGATTATTCTTCCTTCATTTTTAATAGACTATTATCCATGATTTTTCTGATGATGGTTTGACAAGTTATTTTATGTATCAATAGTTGCAGCAGTCAAGGTTCCAACCTCCAAATGACACATGTGAGTTTCAGCTCGTGGTTAACCATTTTCAGTGAAAAACGTGGCAGATAAGGAGAGACGAATTTGTGTGGAATATTGTGAGCAGATGCAGATGAATCTCGAAAATCTGAGACATGGGTTTTGTTCATAATGGGCCCAATTGAGTTCATCTCACGTCGTTTGCTAGTTGGAGCTATGGTTTGAGAAGAATCACTGGTTCTTTAAAATGGTATTTTCCAGATTTACAGTTGTGGCCGGTTCTCTAAACTTAGCAATTTGTTTGAGAAACACAGGGATTTGGGGATTTGATTTGTATAAATAAGACCTCTTCAATTAGGAGAGGGTCACTCATAAAATTATATAGAATTTATTTGTAAGAAAGATCTGAACTTATGTAATTTCTGAGTTTTCTTGAATAATACAAAGAAGTTGATGGATCTGCAATTATGTGCAACTTTGTCTTAATCTTGTAAGTCTTTTGGCCACGCATGCTAGGTGAAGAAAGGCCCCCTCAATCTGGAATGTGTTGGTCTTATTCATTTACTTGTATTTTTCTTTTCATTGTCTTAATTTATCTTGGTTTATGATTAGTTGATCATTGCTTACAATTGTGTGTTGTTTATTAGATTGCTCTTACAGTGAGATTCAATTCATGTTGTTGTTACTTCATTTTGTTAATAATCCTTTAATTTATGTAAGAGTATGGTAGTGGTTTTATTTCGGCTGAGTGTATTTTCAAGCAAGATCGGATTTGATTGATTTTAAGTTATGTATTTTATTTTATTAAATAGATAATAGTGTTAGTTGGAATTTGTTGCTTGCATATATTGTGCACGGTAACTTTGAAATAAAAGACTTCCTCGGGTTGACAATTGAATAGTTGGGAAAATACTACAATGCAACTAATTCAAACATTAGTTCAGCCCAATGTAGCGACTGTTGTTCCTTTGAGTGTAGTTGTTGTTCATTTGAAAGGAACAGTTGTCGTTCCTTTCGCGCGACTCTTGTTCCTTTGAGTGTAGTTGTTGTTCATTTGAAAGGAACAGTTGTCGTTCCTTTTTCACGAATGTTGTTCCTTTGAGTGTAGTTGTTGACAGGTGTTCATTTGAAAGGAACAGTTTTCGTTCCTTTCGCACGACTGTTCTTCCTTTGAGGGTAGTTGCTATTCATTTGAAAGAAACAGTTGTCGTTCCCTTTACGATTGTTGTTCCTTTATAGGTGTTGCATCTCTGGAGGTTGGGTATTGAAAATGGAAGGTAAGAACCTACGTAGGCAACAAGTAAAATGCTTGTGCCAACGCCTACCTTTCGCTGATGAAAAGAGGTTGATTTTAGGACATATTTAGAGCCTAACAGCTACAAAGACAGCTAACCGATCAGTCATTGAATTCAACTCCCTCTTCACATGGGTGATTTTGAAAGATAGAAGGTTCAAGACAAGTGCCCAAACAGTTTGGGAGTATTGTTCCATCAGCTCGTTGCAAGGAGAGAAATTCCTACGTATTAGGTTCACAACAAGCTCATAATTTCTGACAACTGAAAGGTGACCACAACCAAGATTAAGGGCATTCTCAATGCCTAATAATAAAGCTTTGAATTCATGACATTGTTCGAGCAAGAAAACTCTAACCTGTAAGACAGATTATGAATTTTTCCTGCAAGAGATACCAAGGTAATGCCAGCCCCATTTCCTTCACTAGAGAATGAACCATCAAAGTGCATAAAAGGACTTCTAAAAGGGGGTGCAGAAGAGGATGAAGATCCAGGGGTGAGAGGGTAGACAATACCCTTCCACTTAAATGCTATCATACGATTGTTCATATATTGTACTAGTTGTAAGAGAGCGGACATATCTGTCTATCTAATTGATTCTCCCTGGGGCAGACCAGTTCATTCAAGTTGTTCTTCATACTCTGAGCAAGTGTTCAGGGTGGAACTGAGATTATCAATGGCTTTTTCCTCAAGCCTATGACGATAGGGAGAAGGCAATGCATTGTAATAATGCATGAAGGCGGCTTAGTTCTGCAGGCGGATAAGTTCAGGGATTTGATTGTACAACTTGGTGAAACACAAGTTGAAAGACCTGATGGTCTCACCATCTTTATAAGTGATGTTATTGTATTCCCTTAACTTCTCAGCAGGGCTTTTGGATTACCCATAAGTGGATCAGAACCAATATATTAACTCCTCCCAAGTATACATTATCTTAGGAGGAAGGTCAAAGAAATCAGTTGCAGCCTTTTCTTAAAAGGAATTGACAAACAAGAGCATGCAAGTGTCATTGTCATTAGCCCCTATGTTATGAAAAGCACTAAAAAATGCCACTAGATGTTCGTTAGTACTGACAATTTTATTTCCGGAAAACCTAGGCAAGTGCCCTTTAAACTTCGGAAGTGGGCGAGTAGCAGGTGCTAAGTTAAGAGGAGAGGACACATGCCATGGTGTGGTTGTGGCATACTCTTCGAACTGAAAAAGCCCATACTTATTAATGAATTTTGTGGGGTTTGTAGTAGATTGGACAGGGATATGGTGGTTGTACAAGCTACCAATCACCGATGACGATGAAGATTGGGAAGATGGAGCACTTCCAGTGCCACAAGAGCCATCACTAGATGCCATCATGTGAATGATAGATGAGGGAAGGAAGGACGAGCTCGATGAATTAGATAAATTCCTCCTTAGAGAAATTTATTGGGCAGATAACACTACATTTCTTCTTCCTATTTCAGCAATAGGAATGATTTCAAGTGACAAGCCCCTTCTTCTTCTAGAAACACAAGAATCTAAGGACGTGAAAGAAAGGCCAAAACTGAAGAAACAAAAGGTTACTTCTAATTTCTAGGTTGCCTACGTCTAGCTTCCAATTGTTCTTGAACACTAATATCTCGTTCAATTGCTTCCCAAAAATGGTTAAGCTCAACACGGGTCCTAGCAGTGTCTAAAATAGTATGAAACAGGTTCAAAGCAATGTTGTTCTGGTCTTGGAGACCGGGCTCAATATTGGGCTAACTTGCAATAGGAATAGTCATGAATAGAAAAAAAAGTCAAATAATGAATAACAGAAAAGAAAGATGCATCGATGAAAATCGAGTATAAAATTTAACCGAAGAGATATCGAATATCTCCCCAGTATGGTCATCAAATAAATGTTGAGGAAAATATATGAATTGATCTTACTCAAGCATTTTCAGACTTTACTTGGATAAATAAAAGTAGATGGGAATATCACCCTATGTTTATAGCTAACAAAAATAACATCCCAACTCACAAGTATTAATTACGAGTGCTTAGCCTAGTCTTTTATCAACAAAAGCTTGCTGAAAATTCACTTTATATGTAATTTTTTGAATATAACAGTCGCTGAAATAAATGTAAGAACATAAGTAAAGACACCAAGATGATAATCAAGATAGATGAGACATAAACCAATCCTTTATTTCATTCCAATTCACCAAAGAGTCATTTTCTTTACAAAATCTCATACAAAAATCTTCGACCAAAGTCAAACTTAGACATCCCTGATGGAACATACAAAAGGACCTCTGACAAAAAACCAAAAATAAACTCTAAAAGTTGGATCAACTTGCCACAGATTGCTACCCACTTGACTCTACATAATAGCCTTTATCAGTCATGAAAATTAATTCACAAATAGACAAGTCTACACAGACTATCAAAGATAGATCAACACCTCTAAAGAACAAGTGTCTGAATTATTTGATTCAGCCCTGAATATTGTTGTCTACAATAAGACCCTACTATCATAAAAGAAATTAGGCTGTGATGAATATATGAATGAATGAAAACTGAATTGTCTCAACATTAACTCAAAGAGCAAACCTTAGCATGCTTCTGCTTCTATCCTTCATTGTTCCTCCCTTTCCTTTTTCTTTTAACAAATCAAAATTGGTTGAATTAGTTGAACCAACTCAGTAGTTAAGTTAATTAAAAGACTCAACTAACTTTAGTTAGGGGGAAAAGTAATAATCATAATAAGGGTCATAATTAAATAATAACTATTAGGTGGGACCCCTTGTAACTCCCTTTAGTTCATAATAATCACAACAATCACAACATAGCCATTAGTTAATCAAAACACACCTCCTTGTACCTCCCATCAACATATTCACTTTTGGTAATTTAAACTCATGAAATTTAACATTATTTCAGAAATAATACTCATATGTCTAAAATAAACATGTTGTCCAAAGATCCCTAAAGTCAATTGTCATCAAACAATAGATATAATGAAAACTCAAAAACCATATTTCCCAGTCTATGATGCAACCTTTCCTTGGTTGTTGTTGTCACCTCTTGGTTTTCCTCAATTTACCTTATGCTATGCAAAGCCTTTAGGCTCAATCTCGTTGATCACGTGGGAACAATCGTCCCTCAAATGCATCCGGGAAGGCACAGATTTGTCAGAGTCATTAGAGGGTGAGAAAGTGGCAGCAGTGGCTTTTCCTTTATCGAGTGCATGGTGGGCTTCAATCTTCAATCCCTTGCTAGCATGGGAGGATTGTGCTGGCAAGTGGTCAGGAGCAGATTGGATAATGGGGTTCAAAGGCAGAGGAGCAGGAAAAGACAATTTGGGCCAGCCACGATGTTGGGAGACTGTCGGGTGGACAACTCATTCCATCCATCATTTTCAGGGACCTCGGGTTGCAAGGAGACATGAGGAGGTATAGGGATACTGGGGGATTTGAAGGGAGGCCTTTCAGGCCTAGGTTGGACTATTCCATGCCCAATCCAATTAAATAATATGGCATGAAACAGTTGGCCAATCTCTTCTGAAACAACATCAAAATGTATGGAGAACCTTGACCTTCTTGGGCCTCGGTTCCAATTACCTCTACCTCTGTTTCCTCGGCCATGGATACCTCGACTGAAAAAAACTCATCATGCATGCATGATCAATTAGCAAATAGTCTTTTAAATAACCATACATGACAACTCTTAAAAATATGAAATAGATTTGGCTCAGAATGTATCAGACTCATGCAATCCAATCCATAAAAATTGTTTTATTGTTGATAAATGAGCAGGGGGGTGAAACATGGTCCTAGGATATGTGAGGGATTTGTATTGGGCGAAAATATGATATAATGAAAGTGAAAAGAAATGGTCACTGCTCAATGACAACAACAATAAACTGTAAAGAAAACCAATAAACTTCACGACAATCCACCCAAGACACTGCCACTTTTATCCACTTTAGCATAGAAATTATCTTGGTTGTAATCAATATCAGAACAGGGAGTGAAAAAATGAATATGGGAGATGTGAAGGGTTTGTAATTAGCGGAAAGTGAGATAATGGGAGGGGAGGATAACGATTATTGTTCATGAAATTAGTCAAGCGATCCATAAATAATTTTGCAATAAGTATAGATGCACCAACCAACAATCATCATGATCGAATAACAATTGTTGTGTACTTTCACTATCCATTAATCAAATATTCAACACAGTGCCATCACAAAACAATAAGTTTTCCACATAGGTTGTAAGAGGTTTTGTTGCCTTCATTCACACACTCTTCATTTAATACCAATTAATGAATAGCACCCATTTCCAATATGTAACCATCAACAAAAATCACTGCCATGCATTTCTTCAATCCACAACTATACGCAAAAGTCATGTTTTCAAACTAATAACGAAGTCACTATTATTGCAATAGAGACCATCAAAAATCCAATGATATCCGTTCACATATATATGCAGTAACCAAAATAATCAAGACCCAATTGCCACGCCTAAAATGACAATTAATTATACAACCAACAACCACCATTTAGACACAAGCTATGCAGTAGTAATTTGCCTAGGCAATATAGTTCTGCCACTGTAGAAACAAAACAATTCAATGTGACTTAAAAGCTGTGCCACCTATCCAACACGACTGTCATCAACAACATGCATGCTTTAAGCAGTGGTCAATTGCAATAAATACTTGCTTAAAACTTTGTGGGTATCCCTAAGTATAAAAAACAAGCTATTCAAAGTACACATTGTGCGCAGCTAACAAAACTCCACGGTGCAACATTTCCACTTATCAAAACAAACACACAATCACGATATAACTTAGTATATTGTGTTGAGCTATCGATTTAATATAAGGTTGCTTAGATTTAGTTACACTATGATTGACCAAGTTGTGCACACTCGGGCTTATTCAACCAATAAACACAAGGATGTGGTGAATATACTTTCTATAGTTATCTGGTCCAATAATCATTTGGCCCCAAAGAAAACCATAGTTACCATGCCCAATATTTCATTTTGCAAAATACCATACACAGAACGCAACATGTGTGAACAACACCAAGCATTCGTAACCAATGCCAACCATCATCCAAATGATCATAAGTGAAAATACTAGTGATTGTATATCAACCAACAATTCACCACTGTGGTAGGAAATCAATCAACCAAACAAGTTGTGGTAGCTATCCATACCCATGCATCCAATTGAATCGGGGCAGAGTCCCTTCCATTAATAATACTGAGCTATTTAACATAAGGCGGGTGACTATGAAATTTAGAAGTGCAATTGGCAATGTAAGGTTTTATTCTTATCATCACAAATGCAGTAACTAAATTCTAAAACAACAGGAATTCCATACGACCAACTGGGAGAATTTGTATTCACAAGTAATCGACCATACATTTGATCCACGATAACATGTAGAAACTTAACAGGCATGACAATCTCCTTTACAAAATTCAAGAATGGAGGGTTAAGGGTCTACTTTGTAGCCGACACTAGGGAACAAAACCAACTCCTCACAATGGTGGAACTTTCGAGGCCAAGGGTGTGCACACACAAAGAGACATAATTCATTTGTGGACAGGTAACAATCCATGGAAGGGGTCAAAAAAATAAGGTTGAGGCTCTCATTCGGTCGGGTAATTTATTTAATGCACGCAGGGTATAAACCTCGTGTTCTTCATCCAAGCTACCACAGTACTGAGGTGGAGACAGGGCCGAGTTAAGAACATAACACTCACTTCGTGACCCTTAGTGGTGGAAACAACCAACGCCGAAGTGACACACAACATAGTGACGCAGAAAAACCTTTGACCATTAAACCCAAGAAAGCCAAAGACTAGATATAGTGACAGTGTGTGAAGATATCTATCCAGCCAAAACTTAAACAAAAACCCTCCAACTAGACCAGTAGTAGTAACAGAGAGCTATCACCAGGAAGACCGATAACTTCTACGAACTCAAAAATATTACAGGAAGAACCATCCATTCTTCATTCAAGAACCAAAATTTCACACAGTTGCAACGCTTAGGAAAAACACAAACCCATACACATGAGCTAGTAATCATTTCATAACTAGAGCAAACTCAATAATGGACAAAAAAATCGAAATCTTTAAAACGAGAGTTGGTTGAGCGGTTCCCCTCTGCTAAGAAATCAAAGCATACCACAGCAACAAGAATGAACAATAACCCGATTAGGGTGGCGTCCATTGAAAGAGTAAAGGTGACATGCAGTAAATGCACGTCGCCTCCACCCGCATTACATTAACTCATCAATACATGCCAACAAGCTCTCCACTAAAACCATTAATTTAAAATTTGCATTGGAATCTGCATCAATTTCTTGCCAATTGCGTCATCTACATCATATATCCAATTTCTAACTGAACCATATTGTATTTCAACTATACAATCCAAGAAATCATGTATAGAATTATCACCAATAGCGTGATCAATCTGTACCATAGCCTAATCACCATGCATAAATACTATATAACTCAATTAAAATCACATAGCCGTTAACTTCCATTCCTTTGTCAAATGTGCCACCCATATTCATATTCCCAATATAACTCAATTAAATCGTATAACTATCATATTGCTAACTAGCATTCAACCATAACCATTAAGTCATTTATGCATGTAGTATAGTAAAACTACAGAATTAGATCCTTTACTTTTGCATTTGTTATAGTATTTTTCCTTTCTCAAAATTGCCCTTCATGTATTTTTACTAACATGTTTGTTGTGCAGGTGCGAGAAGAACAAACGCCATTAATGAATAGTAGGTTGTAGTAACATGAAGGAACAACATCTCAAAATGTCAACTCATACCAACAACAACAATATCTCATCAACCATGTAAACCCTGTAGCACATCATCATAACATAAAAAATGAGCAGATATGATATTCAATAGTTCAAGGGGGTCCCACCTACTAGTATTATTTAGTTTTATAATAATATGCTTTAGCAACACTTTGTGGGTGAAACTTCGTTGACATTTTCAATCGTCAACAAACTGACGACTCCATGGGGCAATTTGTTTTTAACAGATTTAGAACTCATGACTCATGGTTTTGTTGACCAAAACAACAGGTCAAGAAGATATAACTCAGATGATTATGAAATAGGGGGAAGTGAGCAGATTCAATGGAAATATGACCAAGAATTTGGGAATAACTCATGAAAAGTGCTAAGTATGAGGAGTTTTACCACTGTATGCATAATCATTTGACTGGAATATGCTCTTAACCTTCAAGGAGGAAAACTTATAGACTTTCCCTTAAGATCTCAATGGATGAAGAAATGTCAAGAAGAAGAAGGAAATAACCAATTCCTTGTAAGACAACAGTGGAAATATGTAACAATTTCAAGGGCCCTTCAGGGGAGACCTCATAACAATTGTGTAAGAAGCACAAAAATTGAAAGCAGAGCTAAGCTACTAGTATACAAAAAAATCCAATCAGTATAAAAACCTTTCACGCTGGTCCCTCACAATACTTCAAGGGAGGACTATTAGTGTTGTAGGAAAACCATTGTCTCTGTAATTCCTTTAAAATTTCTGAGTTAGTGTCCAAGACAACAGTAATCTGAAAATGACCCAACACCTGGAATTCTGGTGTAATTATCAGCCCTTTGACGCATACAATTAAATCATCAAGATAGGCATGCAGATTGACCAATTCATCAAAAGTTGTGTGTATAGGCCTTTTAAAGGCGTTACTTGCATCAAATAAGCCATAAGGCGGGCAATCATAAGACATAGTATCGCAATTAGTAATAAAAGTGGTTTTGTGAATATTTTCCCCTTCTACCTTGATTTTACTGTAACCAAACAAGCTGTCAAGTAAGGGCTCCAACTGTGACTCTACAACCTGTTGCAAAAACATTTCCATACTGAGAGGAGGGAAAGGGTTTCTCATAATTGCTTGCCTGAAAGTTCGAAGACTAATGCAGGTTCTAATATTATCAGTGGTCTTCGAAGTAGATTCCCAATTGGAAACCCATTTTGGGTGGAATAAAAAAAACATTGCAGTCCTTAAGAAATCTTTCAACTCCCTCTGAAAGGTTGCTCTTAGTGCAGAGTTAACAAGTCCTTGTTTTTGCCTAGCTGGTTTCATAGTATGTTGAACAAGACCTAGATCAAAACCACAAAGATACACATTAAACCAAGCAAAAACATTTTTAAATCCACCAAGTAACTCGACAGACCTCATCTCTTCTTTATCATAACCCTGGACATGTATTTTAATGTTCGTTGAAGATCCAGCTGTCCTAATGTTCATTTAGATGGTTTTAACCACCTTCTATTGTAACTCCTCTTCCTTCTGTTTTTCTTTATTGCCTCCAACACTCAATGAAAATGAACTCTCAAGAGGACTCAAGCCCTCAGGAATCCTATTATTTTCCATGGATATAATTTCCTCAAGCTTAAGAGGTTCATCTTGGATGATAGAAAAAATGCTCTCATCCTCAGGGAGGGCCTTCCAAGATCCTACATGGTTAGGAATATATGAATGATATAGAGATTGAAAAGCACAATCAGGCCTGTGAGGTAAAAGTTTTTGATTAGGAGAGGCTACAAATACAACTAATTGATCATCCATTGAATTCAACTCCCTCTTCGCATGGGTGATGTTGAAAGATAGAAGGTTCGAGACAAGAGCCCAAACATTTTGGGAGTATTGTTCCATTAGCTCGTTGCTAGGAGAGAAATTGTTACGTATTAGGTTCACAACAAGCTCAGAATTGTCTACATCTGAAAGGTGACCACAACCAAGATTAAGGGCGTTCTCAATGCCTAATAATAAATCTTTCAATTCAACGACATTGTTTGAGCAAGCAAACTCTAACCTATAAGATAGATTATGGATTTTTCCTACAGGAGAAACCAAGGTAATTCCAGCCCCATTTCCTTCACTAGAGCATGACCCATCAAAGTGCATATGCCATAAATCATTATCTAAATCAATTATTTCCAAAGGAATATTATCCTCTTCAGCGAATATGGAATACACTCCTAGGTCTTCTTCGATATATTTTACGCTAGATTACGAAACATTCTCTATGTAGGGTGAAATGCTTCCCTATCTAAGGACTATAATATTCTTACCATTCCGAGGAACGAATAAATGTGTCCCGTCGAGTGAAATTTATCCACCTGTTAGGTCCTGCCAATCTCTTCCCAAGATAATTGAATAATTTCTTACAGGCATGTCAATCACTTTAATGCTGAGGGTTGTCCTTATCTTAGGATGAGCACATAAAACCAAGGTAACATATTTAATATCACCTATGGTTGTTTTTTGTAGACTATTATAGGAGAGCATGCTTCTGGCATTTTCTTTTGTACAAGAAAAGCTAGATATTCCATAATAATCTTCGACATGACACTTGGGCCTGAACCACCATCAATAAGGAAACAATGGGTAATCTTATCCATGATCTTTACAGAAATATAAAAAGGGTTTTTTTTTACAGGGTATATAAATTTATGTACACCTACCTTATTTACAGAAGAATCTCCTTCGTCTACCTCTTCAAAAAGGTTGGCTAAAACGAAATATTTTACTTCCATGAATTGTTTCAGATGCATCTGTTGTTCAGGAACGACAACCATGTCTAGGAGGGTTTCATCTGCTTTGATGTTGGCCAATTGATTCAAGATATTTTATTTAGAAGAGGGAGGGGTGGGAGTGATTCTTTGACTCTCATGAATTTTAGGAACCTGGGACGTAGCAGCGGTTGAGGATGAGCTAGGGCTAGAATAATTGTGAGGAGGATCAAATTTACCCTTGGGAGCATAGGCTTTGTTCTTAGTGTTAATAACCATGACATGTTCTGGCTCCACAAAGTCTAGGACAATGATAGTAGCTTCTGGTCTTTTACCAAAGATCTTATCTCAAACACTCTTCTTTACCTCACATGTGGTTTCTTTATGGTGCTCCTCGCAAAAGTTACACCAACTTCAAGGCAAGATAGCCTTAGGCTGAAATTTGTTTTCAACCAGACTTCTAAAAGGGGGTTTAGAAGAGGATGAAGCTCCAGGGGTGAGAGGGGAGACAATACCCTTCTGCTCAAATGCTATCATACGATTGTTCATATCTTGTACTAGTTGTAAGAGAGAGGACATATCTGTCTGTCTAACTGATTCTCCATGGGGTAGACCAGTTCGTTCAAGATGTTCTTCATACTCCGGGAAAGTGTGCAGGGCGGCACCGAGATTATCAATGGATTTTTCCTCAAGCCTATGACGGTAGGGAAAAGGCAATGCATTGTAATAATGCATGAAAGCGGCTTGGTTCTGCAGGCATATAAGTTCAGGGATTTGATTGTACAACTTGGTGAAACGCAAGTTGAAAGACTTGATGGCCTTATCATATTTATAAGTGATGTTATTGTATTCCTTAACTTCTCGGCAGGGCTTTTGGATTGCCCATAAGTGGATTGGAACCAATAGATTAACTCCTCCCAAGTAGATAGTATCTTAGGAGGAAGGTCAAAGAAATTGGTCGTAGCCTTTCCTTCCAAGGAATTGACAAACAAGCTCATGCAAGTGTCATTGTCATTAGCCCCTATGTTATGACAAGAATTAGAAAATTCCACTAGGTGTTCGTTAGTACTGACAGTGTTATTTCCGAAAAACCTAAGCAATTTTTGTTTAAACTTTTGAAGTGGGTGAGTAGTAGGTGCTAAGTTAAGAGGAGAGGACACATGCCATGGTGTGGTTGTGGCATCCTCTTCGAACTGAAAAATCCCATACTTCTTAATGACTTTGGTGGGGTTTGTAGTAGATTGGATAGGGATATGACGACTGTACAAGCTACCAATCACCGATGACGATGAATATTGGGAAGATGGAGCACTTCCAGTGCCACAAGAGCCACCACTAGATGCCATCCTATGGATGATAGATGAGGGAAGGAAGGATGAGTTGGATGAATCAGATAAAGTCCTCCTTAGAGCACTTTGTTGGGCAGATAACACTACGTTTCTTCTTCTTGTTTCATCAATAGGAATGATTTCAAGTGACAAGCCCCTTCTTCTTCGAGAAACAGGAGAATCTAAGGACATGAAAGAAAGGCCAAAACTAAAGAAACAAAAGGTTATTGTTGATTTCTAGGCTGCCTACGTCTAGCTTCCAATTGTTCTTGAACACTAATATCTCGTTCAATTTCTTCTAGGAGCTATGTGGAGAATAATATCAAGAAGAGAATGGCACTGATCACAGAAGCTTGGGAAATTTCAAAGAACATGATTTCTTTTGGATCGAGGGCGCATGCCTTCCATGAGTATTTGTAGGCAGACCTAAAAAAATGAAGAAGGTTTTTACCTTGATGTTGTGGTACCCTTTGGTGTTAAAGTTTCAAATATGTCAGAGTTAAGAAGAAGAGAGGAGGACCTTCCCTCTCCAAGTCGTATCAAGAAGTTCAACGCATGTTGGAAAGAAAAGATAAATAAATTGAATAACATTGTTCAAGCGTGCAGCCAAGTCATATCAAGGAGGGAAGAATTGTTCAGAAAGCTCATGGAGGTGGACCTAGCCAGAAGCACCAATGAAGTCCAAGATCCCAAGTTAATCCTCAACACGTTTTTCCTAACAAAACAACAGTTCGATGAGCAAGTTGATATTTTTAAAGGATTATCAATTGAAAAAATTATATGGTATAATTGAATATGATGAGGATGTCATAGATAACTGGCTAGTGGATTACTCCGTAAAAAATCAGGACATTGAAGAAGCATTACATGGAATTTCCCTTTATCTAAGAGATTTGGAGGGTGAGTTGTTCAACATCAAAATCTAGCATGAAATCAATGTGGCACCAATGAAAAGTTACATTGAAGAATGGTTCAAGAAAACTATCAATAAACTGACTAATGAAGGGCAAGAAGCAGTTGAGATGGTTCCTGTAACCGTTGATGAAAACGATTAAAGGACATCAGCAAACAAATGAAAACATGAGAGACCATCATAGTAAGTTCATACTGATCACATCCTTCTTTTTGTTTATCAAGTACTTCATCTAGTTATTCCACCTCTTTCACTAGAAAGGTTTAACCGAAGACTATTAATTCCTCTTTTCGTCTTACCAGGTCTTGTTGTTCTTCTACCGCCCACCGTATTCCTTCTAAAATCTTATTTCTTGTATTTATTTGCTTTATGGTCCGCAGGAGCCCCAACCCCCATATTTAAGACAAACACATTTACAATTTCAAATAATATGTAACAGGCTATATATTTTTTTAGAAATTTCAAGAGAACTACTTTGGGAACAATCTTGAATGTGCTTTGTAACCCTATTTTCATAATATAAAGTATTTGAGGTTAATCTATCATTATATTTATTTGAGCTTCCCATGTGTCCACTCTGTTAAAGTTCTCTCATGAATGTGGATCATCTTCTTTTTATTTTATGTGATCATAAATCTTTATCTTAAACTATGATAGATGTGAGGAAATTTTGCTTATTTTCTTTAAATGTGTGGAGTGTGTGATTCCTGGTCCTTTCTCGGGAACTTTCTTTAAAAAAAAAACAAAAAAAAAAATTATTTGATTGCAATATTTATTTATTTGATTACCACGACGGACTTCTGTCAAGTCCCACATTCCGAATATTTAGAAATCCTAGGAAATCTAAAGAGGAGTACCACCTCTATAAAAACGCAGAGGGATTTACATCCTCATGAGGTTGTCATTTTGGTCCTAACTGATTCAAGCATCAACAGAAGCCTAATTAAAGGGACCTTGCAACAGGACGTTCATTTGAGTAATTTTGTCAAAAAATAAGAAATGTTCTAAGGGATTTTCCCCAAGTTTCATTCTACCACATCATGAGGGAAAATAATAACTTGGAAGACACACAAACCAACTTAGCCACAATGAAATAAAAAAGGGACTATTGGGATCAATGGGAGATTAGCCCATCATCCAATTCCTTAGTTAATGAAGGTCATATAAGAATCAATGCATGTCTTCTTGCTGACCCACTTAGGCATGAAACAATGCATCAAGTCATCATTGTATCCCTCTGTCTAATATGAGATGTCCACTCATCCTCAACATGATATCACTCAGATGCATTTTTCACATGGTCGCGGTGGGATAAAGTACAAGGCATACAACATTTATGTTATCCAGGAAAGGATTCAATGCGTATGGGGGTTAATTGATGAGATGGATTCAGGAAACAGAGAATTGCAAGGACAACATTGTCATCAGCACACAATTATGGAAGTTCATGGAGATCTTAGAGTGGGCTCACCTTCCCTGACTCTGCATTATTATTATGTTGGGCCCGTGGAGATCCAACTCAACTAAATCTCATGGGGTAAGGAAATATTGAGTCTGGTAGTGATTTGGAGCCTTGAGGACTACATCAAAATCAAGGAAACAAATATTCTATCATGAGGATTCAATTTCATCTTCAATTCTCTGACTGCACGATTGTGTAGCTGGTTGCTATCGAATTTGGATTTGTCACTCCAGTCTTTAGGAGGAATCCCTAGCCCTGAGGACTCATAGGTGATTTCAGGTGGGACTTGCGAGATCTGGCCTCCTCCAAATGAGCATAGATCTCTTACAATAATCCTTAAAAAATTACAATGGAGAGATGCATTCTTTAAATATTGTTCACAACCAAAAATACCATGGGCCAATAGCAAGGTCAATACCATGGTTTATCCCTAACTAATTTATAACATTACACTAACCAACCTTATAAATACTTGTGGTCCCAATAATGGGGGTTGACCACTTATTACAATAAAAACTAACTAATGACTAACTAAGATGGGTTAGGGACGGATCTTAACATTCCCTCCCCCTTCAAAATCAGCCTTGTCCTCAAGGCTGAAGATGCGGAAATTATTGCAGGATGGAAGCTAGTTCCCAAGTTGCATCCTCTGGAGATGTGTCATTTCATTTGATAAACACTTCTTTGATAGTGTGGCCTCATAGGTGACGCTCTCGCTTGTTGAGGATAGATTCAGGCTGCAACCAGATGGAGCTTTCTTCATCAAGTTCAGGTAGAATGGTTTGAACCCAGCAATTCTGACCCACCACTTTGTCTTGTGGCTCTTGGTATGTAGAATATAGATGGAAGCTCCATAGTAAGGTTTGGACCACAAAAAAGTTTCGTTTGATGCCTCAAAATGGCTCTGGAATATGTAGGGTAGTTGAGTACCACCCCATGAAATGCTTCATAATGATACAAAACAGACCTTCCTCCATGCATCAAGACTACTCTCATGGCATACCCGCTTTCATATGTCTCCACTTTGAAGGGCTTATGCAATTTTGGTAGCATAAGCATTGGTGCTTGACTGATATTTCTTTTCAATTCATCAAAGGTCTTTCGTTGATTCTTCCCCCACTAGAAACTCTTATTTCCCATTGTTATTATGTGGAGTGGTGCAGCTACTATTGAAAACGAAGCTATGAACTTCCAAAAGTATTGTGTTGCCCCAACAAATATCCTAACTTATGTGCAATTTGTGGGAATTGGTCATTTCATGATGGCCTCCATCTTGGTGGGATCTATCTTGAGCTCGCCTCCATAAATCACATGCCCCGGATACAACAAAGACTACTAAGCAAACTCACATTCCTTGAGATTGGCTAGAAGTTGGTGCTTCTTCAAGGTCTCTAACACCCACATAAGATGTGAGATGTGCTCCTCCCAGGTAGCACTATAAATAGGTATCTCATCTCAATAAACAATAACAAATGAATCTAGATAAGGGCGTAAAACATCATTCATTAGTCTCATAAATGTATTTGGCAAGTTGCATAAACTGAATGGCATAACCAACCACTCATACAAACCTTGCATTATCTTGAAGGCATTCTACCAAGTATCTTCTTGTTTGATCATACCTAGTGATATCCAGATTTCAAATCCATCTTAGTGAAGTACTTGACATGCTACAATTGGTCCAACGGATCATGGATAAAGGGTACCAATTCTTTAGTATAATCTTGTTTAATGCCATGTAGTCGATACACATTTGCTAACTCCCATCCTTCTTTGGTACAATTATGATAGGTGACCCACAAGGTGAGGTGCTTGGTCGAATCACACCTTGATCCTATAGCTATTGCAACTGCTTTTTCACTTCATTTTCTTCTAGAACAGGTTGTCTATACAACCCAATATTCAACAATGGGGAGTCTTGAAATATATGTAATTTGTGCTCCACATCCTTCTTTTGTGGTATCCCTTTAGGCTCTTGGAACACTCCTTTGTATGTCTATAGAAACTCCTCCAATTGATTCTTTTTCTCTTTAGTAAACCCCTCCAGGGATTCCTTTACTCTTATTGACTAATCATCAAACTGATTTTCTCTTAAGAAAATTAAAACGTATTTCTTGATAGAACTGATCAATTTCCTAGCTTGATTGGCACTCACTAGTGAAATTTTTTATTTTCCTTTGTGCGCGTTGATGATGAAGTATTTCTAGTCCTTGATGAGGTATTACTAGTTGGCTCTTTGCATGAAGATAGCATCCCTCATATACATGTGGGGGATTCCAAACAATACTCTGCATACATCCAATGGTACTACGTCCAATTCTACTTCATCTATAAAATCGACACTTAAAACAAATTTAATTTTGCGTTGCTTTGTTACCTTGATCTCTACATCCTTGTTTACCCAACCCAATGGATAGGGACTAGGATAATCGTGAACCTCCAATCCAAGCTTGTTGACCGGATATGATACTTGAGATTATCATGTGAATCAAAGTCAAACAGAGCATCTATCTTGGTATTCTTGACCTGAATCCTTATGTGGAATAACTTGGTCATCTCCTTCTCTTCTTGGTGATGAAGGTTACTCAAGTTCACATCCTTTTGCACAGATGTACAGATAATATTTCCATCCACATCAAAGCTACTTTCAATCTGATTGCTCGAATATGTGGCTTGAAGGTTATTTTTCTTTCCATCCTTCTTACAGTTCTTCAAGTTCAGCTCTGTATGTTGTTTACATCATTTTTCCTCAATGTGACCATCAATATTGCAATGGTTTCCAGCATCCTTAAACTAAAGTGCATTGGTTTTTGTCTTCTTATCCTTTCCCCCTTTCCACTTCTTCTTCCCCTCCTTGGAAGCTTCGCGCTTCTCTTTCTTTGAAGTGTACCTGGAAAATTTATCAGAACAAACAAATATATTGTGCAAATAATTGGAACATCAAATATAGAGAAAAAATATAATATTGATACCACATAAAGCTTAGTTCACTTGCCTCTTCGAGGGGGGAAACCTCCAAATGAGCAGATCTCTCTTAAAATAATCCTCAACAACTTACAATGGAGAGATTCATTCTTTAAATATTGTTCACAACCAAAACTACCATGGGCCAATACCATGGTGTATTCCTAACTAATTTTTAACTATCCACTAACCAACCTTCTAACTACTTGGGGTCCCAATAATGAGGTTTGACCATTTATTACAATAAAAAATAACTAATGGCTAACTAAGAGGGGTTAGGGATGGATCCTAACATGCCTCCCCCTTCAAAAGTAGCCTTGTCCTCAAGGCTAAAGATGCGAAAATTGTTGCAGGATAGCGGCTAGTTCCCAAGTTGCATCCTATGGAGATGTGTCCTTCCATTTGATCATCAGTTCTTTGATAGTGCGGCTCTACGGGTGACGCTCTGTCTTGTTGAGGATAGATTCAGGTTGCAACCAAATGGATCCTTCTTCATCAAGGTCAGGTAGAATGGTTTGAACCCAGCAATTTTGACCCACCACTTTCTTCAAACAGGAAACATGGAACACCGGGTGTATTTTGGAGGTAGCTAGAAGAGAAAGTTTGTAGGAAACTGAACCAATGCATTTGAGAATATGATAAGGGCCATAAAATTTGAGTGCCAAATTTTGGTGGCTCCTGAGCTTTGAGTGAGGTTTGTTTGTAAGGTTCAAGTTTGACAAACACTTGATCACCCTCTTGGAAAAACCTTTCGGAGTGTTGTTGGTTAGCTTGTTGCTTCATATGATTTTATGTCATGTGGAGGTTTTCCTTTAGATCCATGAGGGTAACTGCCCTACCTTGCAGCAACTTGTCAATAGTATGGACCTTTGATGTGCCCAGAATATATGAAGTTATTTTAGGGGGTTGTTGGCCCTACACCGTTTCATATGGTGTCATTTTTGTGGTTGTATGATAAGAAGTGTTGTACCACCATTCTGCCAGTGGTAACCATTACACCCATTGATGTTTCCTTTTAGAAATAAAATAACGCAAGTTTCCAAACACTTATTGACCACTTCAGTTTGGCCATCTTTCTGTGGGTGGTATGTTGTTCTCATGTTCAATTATGTGCCCTATAATTTGAACAATTCCTGCCAAAATGTGTTGGTGAAGGTCAGGTCACGGTCGAAGACAATGGATGTTGGCATGCCATGCAACTTGAAAATATGATCAATGAAAACTTGTGCAACTAGATTTGGCGTAAAAGGGTGTGGTAAGGCACAAAAATGTGCCTACTTGGAGAGGCGGTCAACCACTACCATTATGACTGATTTTTTACCCACTTTGGGAAGGCCCATTATAAAGTCCATGGAAATGTCACTCCAAATAGAAGTTGGAATGGGTGACGGTTGGAGGGATCCTGGGGTATTAACAGTCTCCCCTTTATGGCGTTGACAAATATCACATTCGGTGACAAAGGTGAAGATATCCTTCTTCATACCTTCCCAAAAAAAAGAGCGGTGAGTACGAGAATGGGTCTTTTGGAATCTTGAGTGACCTGCGAGAGAAAAAGAATGCAACTCATTTAATATCTGTGGCTTGAGTGTTGAATCTCAAGATAGAGCCAAGAGATCCTTATATCTGAGCACATTGGCTTTCCAAGTATAGCCGATGGGAGGGCTAGTGTCATATTGAAGGCACTGAATTATCTATGAGATAGTGGGATGGGCGATCCATTCACATTGAACTTCATCGATCCAATGGGGGATTGGTATTGATAGAGAAACGAGGGAACCTTCATCTTCATATTGTCTGGACAACATATATTCATCTACATTGTCTTTTCCTTTCTTATAAATGATCTCATAATCATATCCCAACATTTTGGTCATCCATTTATTTTTCTTTGGAGAGGACAACCTCTTCTTGAGGAAATACTTGAGACTATGGTGATCAGTTTTAATCTGAAAGTGATGCCCCAATAGATATGGTCGCCAAGTGTGCACAGCATGGAGAATGACCATCATTTCCTTTTCATATATATATTTTCCCAAATTGAGACCACTCAAATCTTGGCTAGTGAAAGCAAGAGGCCGAACTTATTGGGTGAGAACTGCACCAATACCATTGCATGAAGCATCCAATTCGACCATAATTTTTTTGTTGAAATCAGGGACTGTTAAGACGGGGGTACTACGCGTGGACTGCTTCAAATATAGGAAGGCTTGTTCAATTGCAAGGGTCCACTAAAATGCATTCTTCTTAAGAAGGTTCGTCAATGGATTGGAAATTTTTCCATAATGATGGACAATTTCCCTGTAATATCCGGTGAGGCCCAGAAAACCCCAAAGTATTTTCAAGGTCTTAGGACGTGGCCAATTCTGCATGGATTGAATCTTGTTGGGGTCCACATGTACTCTGTCAAGTCCAAAAATGTGTCCCAAGTATTCGACCTCACTTGCCCCAAAAAAACAATTGGACTTCTTAACAAACAGTTGATGGTCCCGTAACAATGGGAGTAGTTTGTCCACATGTTGAAGCTGGGACTCCCAAGTGCGGTTGTAAATAAGAATGTCATCAAATAAAACTAGAAAAAACTTCTAAAGGTAGGGCTTCAAGAGTTTATTCATGAGATGTTGGAAGGTAGATGGAGCATTGCAAAGCCCAAAAGGAATTACCAAGAACTCATAATGGCCTTCATGAGTTATGAATGTAGTCTTGGAAATATATGCTTCCTTCATCCTAATATGGTGATAACCGAAGCGAAGGTCGAATTTGGGGAAAAAACAGGCAACCTGGAGCTCATCCAACATATCATCAATGAAAGGAATGGGAAACTTGTCCTTTATGGTCAATTTATTAAGGGAGAGAAAATTTGTACATATGCGCCAAGAACCCTCTTTCTTTAGGACCATTAAAACAAGGGAGGAGTATGGGCTGGTACTTGGGTGAATTATCGCGGCTTCCAATAATTCCTGCACTATTTTTTCTATTTTATTTTTTTATCAAAGGGGTACATGTAGGGGTGTACATTGGGGGGATGACTTCCAAGAAGCAGAGGAATGCGGTGATCATGTTCACCCCTTGATGGGGGTAATTTTTTGGGTGCCTCAAAGACCTGGTGGTGCTTGGCCAAGATGAGTTGCAGGTCGGGATGGATTGTGGGGGAGGATGGCTCTTGTACCTATATGGAATTAAATTGGGAAATCGCCCCATGATGACCTTTATTCAAGATTTTCTCCATTCTTTGAGAGTTGATAATTTATGGGGACCCATCATGCAAACCACGGAGGGTATAAGTGTGAGCCTCTTGAGTAAATTGCATATATAATTCTTTATAATCCATGGTAATCGGTCCCAAAGTGTGCAGATATTCAACACCCAAGACAATATCACAACCACCCATGGAAATGGAAAACATGTGAGTTTTCAGGGTATAATCGCCCATTTGGAGTTTGACATTCTCACAGTGACCCCCACATTTCATTGTACCACCATTAGCTATGAGAATTTTAAAATTCAAAACTGGTCGAATAAAACAATTTACATCCTCGACGACTCTACGATAAATAAAATTACGATTTATATCGCTATCAATCAACACTATTATCGGTTGTTGTTTGATGTAGCCTTTGATCTTTAATGTCTGCGTAGAAGATATTCCAGCAAGAGAATGGAAAGAGATGATGTGTTCTTATGGTTCCACGGGAGATGCAACGGTGTCCGAGAGGGGCAAAGTGAGTGCAATATCCTCGGGCTCTGGGGCCTCATCTAACATTCGGTCCTTTGAACCATCAATCTGGAAGAACTTATGTTCATGACATTTATGTCCTGGTGCATATTTTTCATCACGGTAATAACAAATCCCTCATTTCCTACGTTCTTCCATTTATGTTGGAGACACCTTTTGAACCTTCAAGGTTTGAGTGGGAGAAGTTGGAGCCCCTTGACAAGGATGGTTGGGAACTGAAGAACGAAGGGGTTGTGCCTGAAGAATGGTCTCAGCTTCCAATGCTAAGGTGCAATCCTGCAACCAAGTAATAGGATGATGCATGCAAACATGACCATGAATTTCCTCCTTTAAGCCACTAATGAAACATTCAAGATAGAATTCATCAGATAATCCCTCAGTTCTGATAGCCAATTGTTCAAATGTTTCAATGAAATCCGTGACCAATCATGTTTGTTTCAACTTGGTGAGGCACCCCAACTAATGAGATTCCTAATCAAAACATGCACAAACAACTTTGGTGAACATGCTCCAAGTAGGATGTCCTAGATAGCATTTATTATGCCACTACCATCATTGCCAACTTTCTTGATCTAAGTATAGAACACCTACATGGAGTTTGGTCTCATCATCCCGAATATTATGGAGGGAAAAGTAGTGTTCCAGTTGGGAGACCCACCCAGCTGGGTCAGATCCATCAAATTTATGCATCTCCACCTTTGGAAACGTATTCCAAGAGTTTGGAGAACCCCAAGGAGAGTGGGAATTATGAGTACTCTCATAATGAGAAGAATGAGGGACTTTAGAGTGGTACTCATGCTTCTTTCCCTTGTCAAACAATCCAAGGTGTTGGGTAAGGGCTTCCAGGTTGGTATTGATGGAATCCATGTCTGAAAAACATTGTTGGAGTTGTCCAAGGTCCCCCCGGGGCATGCTTGATCTCAGAGACATCATCAGATAGTTTGTTTACCTTAGATTCCCACTCGTCAACAGTATGAGAGAGGGTGGCAGGGCACATTGTGATGGGATAAGTTGAAAAGAAGGGTTCCATGAAGGAGATCGGGTCCACAAAAGGCTTAAAATCGATAGTGATCATTGTGATCGGGGGAAAAATACAAGATTCTAGGTTGCGCTTCAAAGGATCTTTTTTGTGCTCTTTATTCTTTGTGCTTCTTTAGTTTTGTTTCTTTCCCAAGGGCTACAGTTTTTTTCAGGCTACCTACAGACAAGGGTTTTCCATGTGCTATAGCTCTTTTATATACGTCCAGGGTCGACAATAGTACTCGAACCAATATCTTAGGGCACCAACTAAGGAGGCTCGACCATACCCTTTGTCGTACTACATGATTAACCAGGTGCTAGAGAGTATCTTCCTGAGTGTTGTTCTTGATGACACTATAGCAGTCAGGTGGTCGATCGATTGAGCTAGGCCGGTTCCAGGATGCCTAGGGAAAGTTCGTGACAGGTGTTTTTTGATGCACTACCACTCAAAGGGGTACTAACAGGGGTTACAAGGGTGGCCAACAGATGTGCGCTTAAGTACCACTCGTATTTCCTACATGTATGTTTCCTTAGCCGTGGATTTATGCGTTGAACGACATATCTCTATGGTTTATCAACGTCGGAACACGTCACTACCCTGAAAATAAATTCACCCACACTTCCTGCCCAGGAAAGTGATCTGATACAACTTGTAGTATACCTAGAATAGTTATCAGAACAAACAAATATACTGCGCAAATAAATGGAACATCAAATATAGAGAACAAATATAATATTGATACCACATAAAACTTAGTTCACTTACCTCTTCAAGGGGGAAACCTCCAAATGAGCAGAGCTCGCAAATAACTAGAACATCAAATATAGAGAAGAAATATAATATTGATACCACATAAAGCTTAGTTCACTTGCCTCTTGGAGGGGGAAACCTCCAAATGAGCAGAGCTCTCTTACAATAATCCTCAACAACTTACAATGGAGAGATGCATTCTTTAAATATTGTTCACAACCAAAAATACCATGGTCCAAAACCAAAGGCCAATACCAAAGGACAATACCAAGGGACAATACCATGGTTTATCCCTAACAAATTTATAACATTCCACTAAGCAACCTTCTAACTACTTGTGGTCCCGATAATGAGGGTTGACCACTTATTATAATAACAACTAACTAAGAGCGGTTAGGGATGGATCCTAACATTCTTATTGGAACCGCTTGGTTTCCCTTTCTTGTGGTCTATATTGAATAGGGACTGTGAATGGTTGACGACACTTGAACTCGACTTCTATTTCTCGAGTTATTTTCGTGACTCCTTTCCTAAGTCTTCCTGATATCTTGATTTTCCCTCAGATATGATATTTGATTTAGAGCCTCCATCATCTCCAAATGGTCCAAGATTGCTTGCTAGAGCCACCATGAGGAGGTTCATAATGCGGTTGATATCAGTGACATGTGCTTCCAACCTCTCAAATTTCTCTTCTACTATATCTTGAGGGTTGTTATGAATAGACTCGTCTACCATGGATAGGGTTCTACGACTTTTTTCTTAAACCGTTCTCTGAATCTTTGTAACTTTGCACAAATACCCCAAGAAACATGCTCTAATATAGATATGATCTATAAATTGTCATGGATATTCCACTGGAATAGTTCATCACAACAGATCTGATAAATAAAACCAAAATATACCTATAAAGGTTAAATTCCTTTAGATTCTAGAATCTTTAGTTACTAATTTTATGCTTATGCATTAAATAGATAAAATGCGGAAAATAGAGAACAGTAAAATACAATCACACACCATCCACAAAATAACACAAATATTTTCTCTAGGAAACCCTTACGGGAGAAAACCCAACTAGAAGGTGAGGTTGCTCTACTCTCTTTTTTCTAGTATGGAAATAATGCAAGTACAAAGGAGATGGCACTCTCTATGGAATTACCTCAAACTTGTGGCCTATTAGGCTACTACAGAACATTAACCCCCTCTATTTTTCTCTCTAATTTCCCACTCCCAGTTGTTTTTCTCTTCTATGGCACAAAATACAATAACATAGAATGGACCCCTTCTCCTCCTAGCATCCTGGTATTTAAGATAGCCTGATAGCCATCTGGGGGTAGGGTTTGGACTTCCTCAACCCTCAATTGTGATAAGTTTTTGTACCTTCTAGAATGTTCTTGGAATATACGCTACATGGATAGACCCATATGTTTAATTAATGCGGGTTGATGTGGCATGCACTCTCACCATGGTGATCAATACAGTAGGTCAACTTGTGGGAGGCATAACTTTCACATACGAACTTTGATTGAGGCGATTCTTGCACCATTGGAAAGATCTTGGTGCATAGAATATATACAGTGAATACATAGAATGGTTTGGACCATAAAAAAGTGTCGTTTGATGCCTCAAAATGGCTCTGGAAGATTTTGTATGGTTTTTTGGACCGAAATTTCCAAATTTGAACCAGTCGCTAAAATGGCTCTACAAGTTGATTCCTCAAATTTTTTCACCCATAAATCATCGACATAGATAAAAAATAATATAATGATCCAATGTGGATCATTATTAGAGCTAATTGGATAGATATTGTCTTATTTCTTATTTGAAGGATGGGTATTTCAGTTTTTTAAGCTAGGAGTGGTTGTTGTGTGGTGAAACCCTAGTGTTCATGAGATGATTACTTACACATGTGAATGGTTTGATAGGTTGAAACATCGGTTGCTCTTATGATGAGATTATTTTTTTCACCTATAATAAGTAGTAGATATACTTCAATGATGGTTGGTATGGTTTATTTTCAATGTGTGAGATCCCCAAGAGGACCTGTGATAAGTGGTTGATTTGTTTCAGTGGATGCTAGTATGTTTTAACCTGTGATCGGTGGTAGTTCTAATTTATTGACGGCTAATGTAGATTTATTTTCAAAGGGTGTGATGTCGAAGAGGACCTCTAATAGGGGGTTGATTCTTTCTAGTAGATACCAGTGTGTTCACTTCATTTATGGATGGCATGGATTTATTTTTAACAAGTGTGATTCCCAAGAGGACCTATGATAGGTCATTTATTTGTTCCAATATATGAAAACATGTTTTCACTTTTGATAGGTGAAAAATCTACTTTATTTATGGTTGTTATGTGATCAATATTTCATTAGTTTTGATGCCCAGGAGAAATTGTGATAGGTGGTTGATTTGTTCTAATAGATTCCAATGTTTGGAGTGGATCGTTGCCTATAATAGGCATGCTTAACCATTTGATTGTTTGTTGATTTTCATAGATCAGGAGGGGGTGATTCATTTTTTGATAGATTGATGATTATTGGTCGATCTGTTTTTGTTGAGTTGTGACTCAAGGTCTTACAAGAATGGAAACCTTGCTCAACTTCATTGATTATTGTATATGGAGGGAGCTTCCAGCATTAGCCCTTACAATAGTGTTGGTTGTACATCTTATGCATATGTCGAGAGATTGATCATGGATGTGATAGCTAGTGTGATGTTAAGCTATTAGGTGATATTTTGTCAATTTGTATGTTGTACCCGATCTTGAAGAGTGGATATTTCATGATGTATTCATAATATGTGTACTCTTGTCTTGGATCATTTGGCATTCAAGATGGGAGTAGAATACCTAACTTGGATTTAGATTCAAAATGTATGGTGGTGGAATCAAATATTGATTATGCTTGTCGTTGATGCAAGTGGTGATGAGTACTAGTGACAAGGTTGTTAGATTCTCTTAGGCGGAGGGAGATGATACTCTTGCTTCACAATTCTCTCAAAAAGAGGGAGGTGACCTTGTTGAGGTTGTTTCTTTAGTTCATAAATGTTTTGAGGTGCATACAAGGGATTGTCATGCTCATTGTGGATCACAATCCTTTGTGGGTTGTGATTCCTTTTACTATGAGCTTGATATTTCAAGATTGGTGAGTTGATATGTATTCAAATTTATCTTGATCTTTTCATAGATTTATTCAACCTTTCCTAGTCTTGTTGGTGATGTGATTGTATTTATAGGATTTCTCATAATAATAATAATAATAATAATAGTCAAATGAGGTGTGAACGAGTGGGGCTCAGACATGTCGTCTAGTTTCCACTTCATAATGCATTCAAATCCCATCAAGGTGCAACCAAGTAAAGTTTAATGTGATCAACCGATAGGTGGAGGGATATAACAAGGAGGACTACAAACTCCTTCCCAAAAAATATTTAAATGATGGTTTCTAATGGAGTTTCATGGCTTTGGTACAATGAGGAGACCAATGGTTTTTTTATCGAACTACGCTTCTTGAGGTGGTGGAGTACACGGGAGGAACACAATGATGATAATTCGAAGAGGAGGAGCCAATAAGGTTTAAGTATGATGATTATATTCATTGGGATGAGGATCCTTTCATATAATGACATAAGTGAAGCTCTCGTCTAGCTTAGTCTTCTTTTGAACAAATAGAGCAACTAGTGTCGGGTGAGGAGCTGGGTAGCTTGGGGTTTCCTCATGTCCCTGGCTCCAAGTAACCCATTATAATGTCTTTTGCTGTGGTGGTGGCTGCTCTGGGGTGTTTTCTTGGTTTGGAGTGGGGGGGATGGTTTGCCTCTAGACTCTATTAAATTTATGTTGATCAAGGCATGGTGGCAGTTAAGAGAGTCATCTACCTCCATTGGGCTCTCTCCCCCTAGTATTTTCTCCATCTGTTTTGTGGTATTTTTTATAGAGTTATATTTCTTTGTTTTGAGTGATTCATCTATGGGTAGGATGGTTCATAGTGTTGGAAAATGTTTAACAAGTAGTATGTGTGTCATTGATGGCAAGTACAAACAGTGGAGATGGCAGGATAAAGAGGATAAAATCCCTTGGGGATTCGGACGTGAAAGCTCAGGAGAAACAGCATTGAGGAAAACGCGCGCAGCAAGGCTCAAGCTATCGGATTTCTCAGAGGAGAAGGAAGACAGAGATCCACAGCCACTGGATCTCATTCAGAAATCATGTCATCCTTCAGATCGGACTAGAGATGCATGAGATTTACCAACGGGAAATGCCAAGGTGAAATCCCGATAGAACGTTGACCGTCAGATCTGATTATAGACAAGAAAATCACACTGAAAAGGAGGACAGATCTTAGACGTTAGATCCAAGCGCAGGACCCGACCACCGTTGGATCGAGGAGAACCTGCACGGTCTTTAAAGTGCAAGGAGGTTTGGCTGTGGTCATGGGGATAACGGTCATATGGACCAGGAGCCTAGCCATCGGAGTTTCGAGAATCGCGAGTTGGATATGTCAAAGTTCATTGACATCACAAACCCTGAAATCGCGATGAGTGAAATCCCGACTGAACC
>JASDQU010588168.1:59330-69400 GCA_032191745.1 Picea mariana | reverse complement strand
ACTCACCTTTTGACTTATTTTGGTAGACGTCAAACCATTGCAATGAATACTTTGTCAGGTGACCTCATGGGAGACTAAGGGAATTTAAGGAATAAGGACCCTGCCTTATTGCGCACCCTTTATAATCACCGTGAGTGACTTTCAAAGTCTTCCCTCACGACATCATGGATCGTTCAAACTAGGTAATCGTTAACCTACAGTTCAAGCCACGATGGGAGTGCTAGTACGTTGTGGGAGGGATGATGCCACATCTCTCTCTCAATATATATGGTTGTCATGGGTGACCCATTTACTCCTAATGTGAGTCTGGTTAGCAAGCTATCGTCATCCTACATCCATCAATGGAACATTTCAATGATAACAATCAACATCATAATATCTAGTCATATGTCACATAGGTAATTCAAAACATTCAAACCATAAATGTCTGCTCCCTGACTTGATATGAAGTCCATGGAGATCCATCGATTCCATTGACATCGTCAAACATTTTTCAATAGAGAGATATTACATATAAAACTTCTATATGCTCACCCAGATAGGTCTGGAGAACAATGAATTGCTTCTCTAAAAAAAATTGAATACCTGCAAAACATCAAAAACATAACAAATATCCCACTTGAATGAAAGACTAATACAAGTGCGTTATAATTCTTTGATGGTTACCCCTATGGAGTTTTGTGGACCTCTCCTTTCAAGTTACAATGTGGTATTTCCCCCCGCCCTTGATTTATCTTCGGGAATACCTAGTGTTTCGACTTTAATAAATTAATGACAATAAATGGGCTTGGAAAAATGTTGTTTCATAGACGAAGATCATCCCACTCTCTACAAATCCACCCATAAATGAGAAAATACAAACCATTGTGTGTCATAAAACCCATGCCATTGTGGTTCATAGTGACATTATAGGTCCTTTCCCACACCCAACGATAAGTAAATCTAAGTATTTTATTACATTCATTGATGATTTTTCGAGATATACATGGCTCTACCTTTTCAAATTAAAATATGAGGTCTTTGATTGTTTTAAATATTTCAAGCATTTAGTTGAGAACCAAACAGAGAACAAGATTAAGAAGCTTTGTACAAAAAATGGAGGAGAGTATGTGAATAAGGATGTTGACCATATTTCTTCATAATCATGTATAGAGTTGCAACACTCAGTTCCATCTACTCCATAGCAGAATGAGGTGGGAGAGAGAAAGAACAAGACACTGAAAGACATGGCCAACTGTATGTTACAACCTAGAGCACTATCTCTAAAGTTATGAGATAAATTTATCAATTACGCATCCTACATTAAGAAGAGAGTTCCTCATAAATAATTGAAGGGATTCACTCCATATGAGGCTTAGATCAGGAAGAAATTGAAAGTCACTCACTTCAAAAATTTTGGTTCCAGGCATGGGCTAGGATCCCTTCCAATAGGAGGAAAGCTATAGAAGCTCAGGGTAATGAGTGTATTGTTTTTGGATATCTAGAGGGAGTGAATAGATATATGTTATTATATATTATTTAATATATAGTATTCAATCAAAGTAGTGTTAATTTGGAAGAGGGTCCTTCACCTGTACTTCCAAAGCAGTCCACAACTCCATCTCCACCGCCACTAGTTGTAAAACTTTGTGAGACTTCTTCTGATGATATTTATGATCAGATATATGAGTATAATATAACTCATATATATTATCATAAGAAATAATTTTTAGGTCCATAGCATCTATCACGATGGACATAATAGACTCTTCAGGTAGTAGGTGATCTAGTGGGTGATCTTGTCAGTCTAGGGAGAACCAGATCTTAGTTTGTGGTGCCTATTCAATATTTTAATACCATGGAGTCATTGCTGCCTATTTATTTTTATATGGTACTTCGATCATATCCTCAAAATTATTCAAAGGCTAAAGGAAACCAACATTGGGAGGAAGCTATGGAAGAGGAGTGCAATTCCCTAACAGAGAACAACAAATTGGAGTTGCTTCCTCTACCTTACAACATGAATCTTGTTATATGTAAGTCAATTTTCAAGAGAAAGAGGGATGTTTATCGATACACTACAAAGTATAAGGTTTGGTTACTAGTTAAATGTTTCTTTGAGGTACACGACATTGACTATGAGGATAATTTTCCATCGGGTTCCATGATTGATTCCATTCGTTTATCTCTAGCTATTGTGGTAGGTAGAAAGTGAGAGGTACATCATATGGATGTGAAGAATGGATTCTTACATGTATATATTAATCAAGAGATATATATGGAGAAACCAAAGGGATATGTTAAGGATCCATCATTAGTTTGTAGTTTGAGGAAGTCATTGTATGGACTTAAGCAAGAACCTCAAGCATGTTATGCTAAAATGGACTCTTCTCATATCTCTAGAGGTTGTCTTATATGTAGATAAGGTCCTAATGTGTATATGATGAAGAAAATTCATTCTTTTCTACTCATATTTCTATATGTATATTATTTACTCATCGTAGGGAGCTCAACCTCTTCCATTGTTGTAGTCAAGACCACCTTGTATGATAGGTGAGGCAAACCCCCTGCCCTCGGGCCAAGATCCGCACAAGATCTTCACTAAAACCATGTCGAGGGTTAATCAAACCCTTGTTTAAGCCACAAAGGACTTCGGGTTTCGGGAGTTGGAGAGTCCCAATGTATTTCCACAACTCTTGAAAAATGTTGAAATGCGAAACGTCAAAGGAGGTTGACTCCTTCAATACGCCACACACACGCCACTAATTTTGGTTTTCAGGACTTTGAACGAACAACCAACATTCGTTCCTCTTCCATTATGATTCCCCGAACTCTGAAATGTCGGTATGCTGAAATGGGTTCAACGTCCCATGGAATGCGCAATCGATGGCCTTTTGGGACTCCGCGTACTGAGAGTTCACGATTCTCGATCCCAACTCACTTTCTGCACCAATTCTCGAATTCTGAAATAGCGACCCTTTTTCGGGATTTCACGTACTGGGAGTTTGAAACTCTCGGTTCCAAAAATCACTTGTCTCCTCTACTTCTTGGACCCCGAAATGCCGAAATGTTGGGATTCCATTCCAAAGACACTTTGCATTTTGTGACTTCAGGATTTTCAGTGCAAAGCACCCCGGCTTCTTGTCATCAGGGTTTTTGAAATGCCGAAGTGCCGATGTTTCTCACTAAAGGCACGTTGCATTTCTGACTTCAAGGGTTTCAATGACAAGGGTCCCGATCCTTTGTCAACAAAATTTCTAGTATGTCGAACCCTGAAATACCGAAATTCCACCCTTAGCAATCCTTTTTGTCATTCAGGTTTTAGAGTGACCAAGGATTTTGGCCTGCACTCTGGACTTACAGATCCCGAATTCCCAAAGTGATCTGATGGCTCAGACATACCACGATCAATGATCCACGTTGATTCTTGATGTCAGAGGGGAGAATTCATCCAACTTCTAATCACCTTCTAGCTCCTCTAGATCCTACGGTCCTGACGACTTCACGAGTTCTCCACGAAGAATTATGACCACCAGATGCACTCTTCAATGACTTCTTTCCAAATGATTCGGTGTTCTCCCTCCTGAACTTAACTTGTATGAGACGATTTCAGCCTCCGTCTCCCTTTGAAGTATTTCGATCTCCTTCTTCCTTTGAACTGTTCAAAGGTGTTATCCCTCCTGAGCTTTTACTTTCAAACTCAAGTCTTTCCAAAAGGATCCCTGCTCACACTCCTTGTGGAAAACCTTCAAATAACCCCCGGTTATTTGGATGTTCGACCCTATGCCCTCCTTGCAACAATGGTCCTTCAACCTACCTTCTGGATTTATAAAATCCAAGGTTTCAACTGGCCTGCGCACACCTTTCACGGCTTTGTGCTTCACTTGCACTTCAGCTGGTATGAGAACAATGGTATCTCTCCTGAGATTTTTGAAATAAAACTCAGACCCTCGTCAACACACACCTTCTGGATGTTCACTACACTCCTTGCGGGAATTCTCAGGAAGAAAAACAATTGAAACTCATTCTTATCCTCTCTCAGAATTCATATATTCAACATGAAATCATACACACAACATTTAAACAAATGCATAACAAAGAAACAAAGAAATTGTAAACATACCATTCAACAAATTTAAACAGTAAGCATCATAACACCATGAAAATTGAGTCAAAGCTTCATATATTAAATCAAGTGCTCTTGTACTTGGGTTCTTCTCTACAGCTCTCTACTATAGCTCCACAGCTTATGAATTCTAAATGATCATAATATTACAATCATACAAGGGTGAGGGTGTCTATATCCGTTTTCCCTCCTACTCTCTAAACTGTCTAATCTATGAATTCAAATCTACCTACTTTCATTAATTACGTATAAATGCCTTTACATTCTACAGATGAGAGAAGTGCTCAAGATCTATTTACTACATCTAAGATATAAATGTAAGTACTTTTTCCCTAGCTATCACATTAATATCTGCTTCATTAAATTTTCAAAACATTTCAAAAATGTGCGCTAGTGCTTTTCCAGTTGTCTTTCGCCTTTTATGTTTCCTGCTTGGCTGGATGCTTACGATGCTCTTGCATCATACTCCCTCTCTTGAAAATTTTCATGAACTCTTGTTCATGAGCTCTTGCACGACCTTTCCATACCTATGAATTTCTACTTCATCCTCCCAACTGGCATCTTCAACTGGATGTCCCTTACATTTGACCAAGTATTCAAAATACTCTTTTCTCCTGGTCTTTTTGCTAACCCTTTTGTCAATTATGCTTTCCATATATGGATTTTCAGCTACAGGCATTTGTTTTGTCCATTGAACCTTTTTTTGTTCCTCCTCTGCTCCTGCTTCTTCATCTCTGTAAGGGAAAAAATCCACAACATTGAATATCAGTGAGATTCCGACCCCATCGGGTAATTCAATCTCATATGCGTTTGCCCCAAATTTTCTTATGACCTTGCATGGTCTAATATTTTTCATCTTCAGCTTATTATACGTTCCTCTTGGGAACCTTTCCTTCCTTAGATGCACAAGAATCAAATCACCAACTTCAAATTGAATTTCTCGCCTGTGTTGATCTGCTCTCTGCTTGTATTCTTGACTTGAACTCTGCAATCGCTCCTTAATTCGGCTATGAAGCTCCTTCATTCCTTCTGCAAAGTCCTCTTCACTAGCACTCCTGAATTCATTTTGTTCTGAATCTTTCAATTCAGAAACTCCTCTTGGTTGCATTCCATATACAATATGGAATGGACTCTGCCCTGTGCTTCTATTGAGTGAATCATTGTAAGTGAATTCCACTTGTGGCAGAATGTGATCCCATTGACTGTGGTGTTCAACCACTAGGCGTCTTAACAAATATCCCAAGCTCCTGCTCACGACTTATGTCTACCCATCTGTCTGAGGATGAAATGCAGAGATAAAAGACAAAATTTTCCCCAACTTCTTCCATAAGGTCCTCCATAAATGCCCTACGAACTTGGTATCTCGATCAGACATGATACTCTTTGGCAAGCCGTGAAGTCTGACAACTTTCTTGAAAAACAGGTTTGCAATATGAGTTGTGTCACCGGTTTTCTGGCATGGTATGAAATGTGCCATTTTTGAAAATCTATCGAATACCACAAAGATAAAATCATATCCTCTTTGTGTCCTTGCCAATCCAAATATTAAATCCATGCTCACTACATCCCACGACCTTTCAGGTATGGGCAATGGTTGATATAACCCTGTATTCCGTCTTTTTCCTTTAGTGTGCTGACAAATTCTGCATCTATCCACGAATTTCTTAACATCTGTCCTCATCCCTGGACAAAAATACGAGCCATTCAACTTTAAGAACGTCTTGTCATGACTGAAATGCCTGGCCAATCCTCCACTGTGTTTTTCCTTCAGCAGATTCTCCCTCGTGGAGCATTTTGGAATACATAGCTGATTTCCCTTGAACAATAATCCATCCTATATCATGTACTCAGTCCATTGGCTTCTGTCCCTGAGAATTGGGTTCTCAGATGCTTCATATGCCTCTTTAAAATATGGGTCATCCTTGTACATTGCTTTGAGGTTATCAACACCTAAAGTCTTGACTCTGAATTCCTGCATAAGAAAACATTTCCTGCTCAAAGAATCAACAACTTTGTTAGCAGTTCCAGAAATATTCTTAATCACAAAAGTAAAATTTTGCATGTATTCAACCCATTTAGCATGCTTTTGGTTCAAATTCTTCTATCGAGTCATGAATTTCAAAGCGTGATTGTCGTTGTACAAAACAAACTCCTTGGGAACCAAATAGTGTCTCCATTTCTTCAATGCTTGTATGACCGCATAAAATTTCTTGTCATATGTGGAGTACTTAATCTTCGCTTCATTCATCTTTTCACTGAAATATGTGACCGGCCTATCATCTTGGCTCAAGACCACTCCAATTGCAAGCCCACTCACGTCACACCTGACCTAGAATGTCTTATTAAAATCTGGAAAAACCAGAATTGGTTGCTTAGTGATCTTCTTCTTCAGTAGATTGAAACTCTTCTCTGCTTCCTTCATCTAGTGAAAGGATTTGTGTCTTTTTTTCACCGTATCCATCATTGGTGTGCTAATTCCATTGAATTTTCAGATGAATTTCCTATAGAAGCTAGCCAAACCATGGAAGCTTCGTACTTCAAATATACTCTTCGGTGATGGCCAATTCTTAATCGCCTTTATCTTTTCCAGATCAATTTTTAGTTCATTTGCAGAGATAAAAAAACCCAAATAAATGAGTTATGTCCTCATGAATGACGATTTCTTCATATTAATCAACAATTTCTCTTTCTGTAATCTTCTCATTACTGTAGTTAAATGCTCCAAGTGTTCTGCTTCTGTCTTGTTGAAAATTAATATATCATCAAGATATACAATGACGAACTTCCCTATGAAATCCTTCCGGACTTTGTTCATCAACCTCATGAAAGTACTAGGCGCATTTTTTAAGAAAAATGGCATGACAAGCCATTCATATANAACTCCTCTTGGTTGCATTCCATATACAATATGGAATGGACTCTGCCCTGTGCTTCTATTGAGTGAATCATTGTAAGTGAATTCCACTTGTGGCAGAATGTGATCCCATTGACTGTGGTGTTCAACCACTAGGCGTCTTAACAAATCTCCCAAGCTCCTGCTCACGACTTATGTCTGCCCATCTGTCTGAGGATGAAATGCGGAGATAAAAGAAAACATTTTCCCCAACTTCTTCCATAAGGTCCTCCAGAAATGCCCTACGAACTTGGTATCTCGATCAGACATGATACTCTTTGGCAAGCCGTGAAGTCTAACGACTTTCTTGAAAAACATGTTTGCAATATGAGTTGTGTCACCGGTTTTCTGGCATGGTATGAAATGTGCCATTTTTGAAAATCTGTCGACTACCACAAAGATCAAATCATATCCTCTTTGTGTCCTTGCCAGTCCAAATATGAAATCCATGCTCACTACATCCCACGACCTTTCAGGTATGGGAAATGGTTGATATAACCCTGTATTCTGTCTTTTCCTTTAGTGTGCTGACAAATTCTGCATCTATCCACGAATTTCTTAACATCTGTCCTCATCCCTGGCCAAAAATATGAGCCATTCAAATTTAAGAACGTCTTGTCATGACCGAAATGTCTGGCCAATCCTCCACTGTGTTTTTCCTTCAGCAGATTCTCCCTCGTGGAGCATTTTGGAATACATAGTTGATCTCCCTTGAACAATAATCCATCCTAGATCATGTACTCAGTCCATTGGCTTCTGTCCCTGAGAATTGGGTTCTCAGATGCTTCATATGCCTCTTTAAAATCTGGGTCATCCCTGTACATTTCTTTGAGGTTATCAAAACCTAAAGTCTTGACTCTGAATTCCTGCATAAGAAAACATTTCCTGCTCAAAGCATCAACAACTTTGTTAGCAGTTCCAGAAATATTCTTAATCACAAATGTAAAATTTTGCATGTATTCAACCCATTTAGCATGCTTTTGGTTCAAATTCTTCTATCGAGTCATGAATTTAAAAGCATGATTGTCGTTGTACAAAACAAACTCCTTGGGAACCAAATAATGTCTCCATTTCTTCAATGCTTGTATGACCGCATAAAATTCCTTGTCATACGTGGAGTACTTAATCTTCGCTTCATTCATCTTTTCACTGAAATATGTGACCGGCCTATCATCTTGGATCAAGACCACTCCAATTGCAAGCCCACTCGTGTCACACCTGACCTAGAATGTCTTATTAAAATCTGGAAAAACCAGAATTGGTTGCTCAGTGATCTTCTTCTTCAGTAGATTGAAACTCTTCTCTGCTTCCTCCATCTAGTGAAAGCATTTGTGTCTTTTTTTCACCGTATCCATCATTGGTATGCTAATTCCATTGAATTTTCGGATGAATTTCCTATAGAAGCTAGCCAAACCATGGAAGTTTCGTACTTCAAATATACTCTTCGGTGATGGCCAATTCTTAATCGCCTTTATCTTTTCCGGATCAATTTTTAGTTCATTTGCAGAGATAAAAAAACCCAAATAAATGAGTTATGTCCTCATGAATGATGATTTCTTCATATTAATCAACAGTTTCTGTTTCTGTAATCTTCTCATTACTGCAGTTAAATGCTCCAATTGTTCTGCTTCTGTCTTGTTGAAAATTAATATATCATCAAGATATACAATGACGAACTTCCCTATGAAATCCTTCCGGACTTTGTTCATCAACCTCATGAAAGTACTAGGCGCATTTTTTAAGACAGATGGCATGAAAAGCCATTCATACAGCCCCTCATTCATCTTGAATGTTGTCGTCCATTCATCACCTTCTCTCATTCTAATTTGATGATATCCACTTTTCAAATCAATCTTTTAAAAAAACTTTGCTTCACTCAAACAATCCATCAAGTCATCCATCCTTGGCAATGGAAATCTGTATCTGATGGTAATCTTATTGATCGCCCTTCAGTCTGTACACATTCTCCAACCTCCATCTTTCTTTGGCCTGAGCACTATCGGAACAACGCATAAACTCAAGCTTTCTCTAATCAATCCTTTGTCCAATAAGTCCTGGACCTGTCTCTTAACTTCTTCATTTTCCTGTGGCATCAACCGATATGCTACTTTGTTCGGAAAACTGGCTCCAAGTATAAGATCGATGTGATGACTTATACTCCTGATAGGTGGCAATGAACAAGGTAGTTCGTCTACTACTATATCAGTAAACTCTCCCTGGAACTCCTGGATTTCTTTTGGTAAATCATCTATCCTTGTACTGGTCAAAACAATTCTGGGCTTCCTGACCACAATAAATTGTGTGTCTTCCTTCTTCTTAACCTCATCAAGAAGTTCCTTCCCACTCATGAGAAGTACAGTGCTGCTCGTTTATGTTTTCACCTCTTTATCCTTAATTGACAACAACATGTGAGTCCTACCATTTTTTTCTAGGGTGTACGTGTTCTTTCTCCCATCATGAACTATGTTTTTGTCATATTCCCATGGTCTACCCAACAATAGATGACAAACATCCATGGGAATGACATCACATAATATTTAATCTTTATATCCTCCTATTTTAAATTCAACTAAACACTGTTTGGTGACATTTACCTGATGTCCTTTTTGTAGCCATGAAACTCTATATGGGATTGGATGTACAACAGTCTCCAGCTCCAGATTTTCTACCATATCTGTAGATACGAGATTGTATGTGCTACCGCTGTCCACTATGACCTTGCATACCCTATCCTTAGTTTTGCAAGTAGTCTGAAACAGATTGTTTCTTTGGGATGGGTTCTCTGCCTCCTTCTCTGGCTTCAAGAGAAATTTCCTCAACATCAAAGATCTTCCGCCCTCAATTTCTTCTACATCAACATTCCATCCTTGAGCTTCGGCAATGTGAGTTTCACCACCGGGTAAAATCATGAAGCTGGGTAACACTTTTGCTTGTTTTATGACAAAAAAAACTGTATTTTCACAAGTTCTTCAACTTCTGGCATACAAAAGTATTTTTTTTATTTAGAATTTCACTTTACAGTAAAAACAAAACTTGTAAATAATTTTGTTATTTTTCCAATGACTATTTTTT
>JASDQU010588168.1:10895-46064 GCA_032191745.1 Picea mariana | reverse complement strand
AGATTATAGCTACAATTGAAGGGAAAAGGGTATGTGGATTCCATAAATCTAGAATATTATGGAATCCACATACCCTTTTCCATAGAAAATACTAACTAGATCCAAAAACCAAAGACATGAAATATGGTACTACACATATTATAATATATTATCAAGGAAAAAACAAGCTAAATGGAATTTGGACATTTGAAAAAAAATTACAAGTTAAATGAGTACATCAATAAAAAATAACATACTAACCTTGCAAGTTCAAAATCCGAGCTATGTAGATCGAGAGTTGGATTTGTTCAACCAGTGGGTGATGGAAAAAATAAACAGCTCAAACAAAAGCCAATAACAGTGTCGCAACTATAGCAATTGTGTCGCAAAGTCTCTTAAAGTCACGTATATATAGATAAAATAGTCAACTAGCCATTAACATCGACCAATGAGATAGGCAAAATTTTCGTCTCTATTGCCACGAAAGTTCATCGCTATAGCGACGAAAATCCTGACTAAGTTAAATTAATATTTTCGTCGATATTGCGACGAACTTTTGTGGCAATATCCACGAAAATCCCGCTTTGTTTAAAAAAATGATGAAACTAGCGGAAGCGTGGAAATTTTTCGTGGAATAATCCGCCCATATGTAGTAGTGAGTGACAAGTCTATGGGGGAGAATTTTCCTAATTAAATTTTAATAAAACGAATTTAATGTGCAAATGTAAGTGTCTCTAAAATGGAATCTAGAAAATAAACGGTAGCGAAGGGGTGTGGGGCATGACTGACATGCATAAGGTTATGCTACCAAAATTTTTCTCGATTGATTTTCTTGTGGGTGTTGGGATGCTTAGCTTGAAAGGGAGTGGTAGCTCGACCTTGTGAGGCGAGTGCAGAGCTATATTTTTCTCTGGTCTTTGTGTGTGTGGCCCCTTTGCGGCTCAGGGGAATCAAGGTGGACAAGAGTTCCCATAGCATTGGTTGGGAGGTACTGGTGAGGTCTCAAAGATTAGCTAGCAGGAGAGAGGAGGATCGCCAACGATAAAATTTCATCAACAATTCCAATCGTTAGTTGAGGTAGAAAGGGTAAATTTCGCATTGTAATGTAGTTAATTTTTGCATGAGGTTTTTACGTAGATGGATCTAGCTGATTTATAGTACAGTGCATGATTTTAAGTGTTCCTTGCCCCTTGTATTTTGTTGTTGGTACCCTTGCCGACCTATAACTTGCATTCGCATTTGAAATTATGTTTTGGGGTTCAAATCTTTGAGCTTGTTGGCCGTTTTCCTCCTCAGACTCTGTGTCTTCATTTATTGACAACAATTTTACCCTTTTTTTTCAGCGAAGGTATCCCATAGTTCCTTCACATGGCTGCACCCGACAAATTTTTTCAAAAAACCCCATTGGTGTCTCTGCTCCTTGTGTTAGTCTGTGCCTGGGTAATTTTTCTCTGCTCCTGGGTTTTCTTATCTCTGTGTTTGGATTGCTTTATTATGTCCTTACCCATCCTTTATGTCATGTTCCCTTTGTGTAATAAAGCTTGGCTTTTTTTTCCTTTAAAAAGTGTAATTTTTCTCTACTCCTGGGTTTTCTTATCTCTGCGTTTGGATTGCTTTATTATGTCCTTACCCATCCTTTATGTCATGTTCCCTTTGTGTAATAAAGCTTGTCTTTTTTTCCTTTAAAAAGTGTAATTTTTCTCTGCTCCTGGGTTTTCTTATCTCTGCGTTTGGATTGCTTTATTATGTCCTTACCCATCCTTTATGTCATGTTCCCTTTGTGTAATAAAGCTTGGCTTTTTTTCCTTTAAAAAGTACTTGCACAACCAACGTTTGTGTTTTCTCGGTGTTAGAAGAGTCGTGGCGCCTTGTTTTATTCCTTGATCTTCAACAACAAAAAGGGGGTGGATAACAACAAAAAGGGGGTGGATCGGGATGATTTTTTAGAGAGAGTCCCAACGCTTGTTTCTTTTATGTATGTGAATGGCAATCCTCGTGTGCACCTCCCTTATTCATGGCCTGGGGCTAACCTCGAGTGTTGGGCTGGTGTTTTTTTGGTGTTGGCCTGCGAGGTGACTTGGACTTGATGCTTAGTTGGGAATGTGGAGGTCGGGTCCGCCATAATATTTTAGGAGAGGCATGGAGTTGTTTTAATTTCTCTTTAGCCAACCTTCTTTTTTTAATATCGCCCAATACCAAATCTTTCCCTCTGCGTCTGCCTATGCACCCTCATCATTTTCCAAGTATGTCTGTGATCATTTCCCTTGGCTCTATGTGCGTCTCTCACGTCTGCGCTTGTTGCTGCGTCCCTCCCTTGAGTTTTTGCATTGTTAATTATCCGCATTCCCTACACCTGTTATGGACAACGAACTGTCAGGAGACAGAGTTGTCCCAGTGTTTATTTTAATAAAAATTAATGATACTCATGCTTACCTTATCCATGGGAAAAGCAAAATTTAAGAATATATATTATATTCAATTTTCATTTTACGATAGTGCCCTGTACTATGTTTATGGGTTTCTTGATATGTTGAATTGGTTAAATCAATTCAATATGCAATTTACCCCTTTTGTTAAATTTAATTAGTTTTAAGTTTTCTTAAAACATTATTTCATAAATATTAAATTTATTGAAGCCTATTCATAACGGTGAAGAGATAGACAAAGGCGCAGTTTCATAACTATCCATATATTTCATTTGCTTGATAAATGTCAAGATAAGCTCTCATGTGAGCACTCCAACTAAAATTAAATATAATGCTGAAAAGTGTCGGAACCATTATTGTTAGTCTTCCCTATTCGATAAGCTCAACTTTTCATGTCAGGATGCCATGTCGGCATCGAAATCTGGGACCTCTTCTTTACTATATCATGAATCACCAAAAGCTCAGAGCTACCAAACACTCGAAAGGCTTCGCTCCCATACAGATCTTAGGACAAAAGATGATAATCTCTGTCGTGACCATCGTATACTCCACGAGCTGGAAGGACTGCTAAAAGTAGAAATGAACACTTATCAAAGAATAATTGGAGAGGTTCATTGGATCAGAATTTCAAACGCCTTTAGTGTCTAAATTCGAGGGAAGGGTCCTATCTGGTTGCGTTAATAATTAATAATTAATATCTAATAATTATTATCTAATTACAATTGACAATATTTAAGTTGGCGGAATTTCTAATTTTCTACAATGAGGTCTAGAGGCGAATCCACCCATGATTATGTGCGTTCAATCTAACCCTTAATTAATTCTTTGTCTGTTGTTAGAGCCTAGTTTATCACTTTTATCATTGAAGTTTGAGTCAACCCCTTTTTATTGATCTTCATTATTTTATGTGATTTAAATAATTTTTTATTCGATCAGTCATACGATCTTCTTAAATTTTATTAAGACTTAAATGAGGGTGTTGAGTATGAAATTTTCTTCAGTTCCCTTAGTAATGGTTAAGGAAGTTTGGTTCTAGATCTAAGGCTTGAATCTTGGGAGCTCTTAGTGAATTAAGGTGCAGCTTCTCCTTGCACCCCCCAAAAGATATCTTAATTCCATAATGAATGTTTGCTGGTTTATATTAAAGGGTCCTCATCTTTGCTAGTTTCTTATCCTTAAACCTGGTTGTTGTTGAGTACTCTTGGAGTGTTGTTAAATCAGATTTGTGGATGCTAAGAAAGGTAGAATTATATTCATAGACATACATATTCACCGCTTATTTTGGAGATTATTCTTGGAGAAGCTAGAACCATGTTAGCTTAAAAGGAATTGTTATTTTTGTTGTTCCATTTTTCATTTTTTTATACTTTATTTCGATTAATGAATTATGTTCTTCAGGTGAAGTAATTCATTTGATTATAGGTTACGTGGTAGATAAAATGTATTAAGTTAAATCAAGGAATCTTACTCGCGCGATTTCAAAACTCAAATGTCCCTTGTTTGCTCAAGCCTTCTTAATCTCTTCCATTAGTCATGTCTCGACGCACGATTGGTTTAGAATTATTATACGCTCGTGCCATGAATTTAATTTATGTTGATTAAGTAACTTAATTCTTACGCATTTGGGTTTATGTAAGAAATGAGGGAATTAATATTCTCACTTCTTGCGTAGTGGGTTGTATGTTTTGAGGGATAGTCTTAGATTTTAGATTTCTTGCGCATTGGATTTACGTATTAAATGATGGTTTTAAATTTCAGACTACTTGCATGTAATTAATTGATAGAACTTAGATCTTTTGCGCAATAAATAAAATGAAGATATCCTTGCACCTCCACTTTAGGCGATGTATGAATTCTTATATGATCATATTTCTTTACGCAACTTGTGTATAGATTCATATACCCTGCGCCTTCTCTTATGTTGTCAAATGATGTATTAACAACTTTCAATTGTGCCATTGATTTATTAACAAATTATTGCAGTATACTTTAGAATTCTGCTCGATGCGTAAATTGATATGATGAGTATGTGAATGATATGTTGACACGGTTTACATTTATTTGGATGTTTTAATCTTCCTAACCCAATTATAAAAAAAAAATTGACCCATTGTACATCACTTGGTTGTCGTAACGGCAGGGTCGTTACACTTGATAGGTTTCATATGAGATATTTCAAGCCATCTCCAGCACCCTTTTGGTCAAGCGTTATACTAGAGGATGTTGGTGCATCACCTCTTATTGACTGTAAAAGATATCAATAGTTGGTGGGGATTCTTCTCTATCTTACACACCCTTGACCATAAATATATTATGTAGTTGGATCAATTTCCAAGTACATGTAGGATCCTCATGAGCTTCATTGGAAGGAAGCAAACAAGATTCTTAGATATGTCAATGAGACTATCATGGTTAATATACACTATGTAGTAAGATCTTCCTTGGATCTTTTTGGTTACACAGACTCATATTGGGCAATAGATAACATTGATCGCAGATCCACTTCAGGATATGTCCTCTACATTGGATAGGTACCTATTTTTTGGTTAGGTAAGAAGAAATAATTTTTTTATTTATCATTAGCACAGATAGAGTACAAGGGTGTAATAAATGTTACCACTCAGGATATTTGGTTGCAACACTTTCTTAAAGAGTTGGTAGTTCATTTTCATCATCCAATAGTTATATGGTGTGATAATCAAAGTACTTTAAAGTTGTGTAGAGACCCAATTAGGAGGTAGAATACCACACACATTGAGGTTCATATACACTTTATTTGAGGACAGATTCAAGATGGAGTCATTGATATGACGTTATCCTGATCTTTAGAGCGGGTGGCAGACATATTCACAAATCCTTTTACAAAACAAAACTTAACCTCGTTGAGGGACATTATAGCAGTGAGGGATACATAAACTTAGTAACTGAACATGTTAGCATTCATTTCTTGTTATCAACATATTTTGAAGTTGGGTTGGGGGGTTGTTCCCACTGGGTTTTCCCTTTTTACCTCACTTTTGTTTAGTTGTTATGCATCTATACGTGTACATGAGTACCTAAAATGGATTCATATTGGCGGGATTCATCATTTTTCACACCCCCTTTATGTTTCAGGGGGGATCTTGGGATACATGATCAACTACATACTTAGTGACATACTAATTTTTCCATTTTTCCTACAATTTAGGAGGATTGCTATTATAGTTGTCTATTTATAACATGTCTATTTTTAGCTGGTGGATACTTATATGTAATACCATGGGAAAATACCATGGATCTCCAAAACCATGGGCTCATAAACAACCATTAGCAAAATTCTTAGTTTTTAACTACTAATAGGCCAATTTGTATTTTTTAGCCACCATTTTGCAAATTCCTATTTTTTAGGAGATAATTCTCATTTATTTAATTTTAGGAGATATTTAATATTTGATGGTTATAGAGAACACTTCAGTAATAATATTAGACTCATAGGGAAGTTCACATTACCCATCTAATACTTGGAGTTAACTCACTTCACTTATTTAATGACTTTCCATAATTAACATATTTTAACTTAGTTAGGAATTTATTTCCATTCTTGGACTCTAGTATTATTCTAGGATATTTTTTCTATTATGGAATGCATGTTGACTTCATGTAGAATTATCACTAAGTTAGCACCTATATTTTTTACCCTTTCTTATCATTAGCAACTTTTGACTTTAGTTAGTTGTTCCTTTTGGGAGAAGCTACTTTTTTTAGTTGAACATGCACATGGAAATCCCAACTCGGTGTGCATTACTCTTCATGTGGAAAGTCCTATATAATGTAATCATTATAAATGATTAATACATTGTGTTTAGAGTTGGTTTTCTTAGTCTCTTATGTGTGAATATTGATTCTATTTTTCTCTCTCCTCTCTCTCCTCTCTCTCTTTTGCAATTAGTTAGTGTAGTATTTTCTTCTGACAATTAGGTACTAGATTGTGGTTTAATCCTACATACTCCACTTTATTTTCAATATAATTTTTCTTTGTTTATTATTGGTGATGATCCTAGAATTGTTTATGAGTTAGTGGATTTAGAGGATGACAAACTCAAGAAAAATGTAATGGTTGAAGAAATGGCAGACATAAACTAGAATGAAACGTGGGATCTAGTGGAGTTGTCGACATAAACATATACTATTGGTAGAAAATGGATGTTTAAGAATAATTTTAATGCAGGGGGGGAATTGACAAATACAAATATCGATTAGTAGAAAAAGGTTATTATTGGGATGAACTATCAATCTAGATTCCTCAACATTTTCTTATCAATCCAAGTAAGTAAACTTATGAGGAACTAATACAATATGTACATATTTGATATTTAATATACCTAAGGGTTCCTAGTAGAAATCGAATAGTAAAATTCCAAACTCATAGACATAAATTAACTCTCATGTTCTCGGTCGCTTAGGCTTGACTGTCAATTGGTAGCGACTCAGATTGAAAGAAGTCCCTTTTTGTTCTTTCTTACAAACACACTATGTCTTGGACAAATATGTTCTAATATAAGAAAGTAATGTTTCCAAATGTGAGTAAAACTCTCGCTAGAGATAAACTCAATTTTCTATATGCCAATCAATAAAGCCATCCAACCCAACGCCACAATTTCCTACTAGTTCAGATCCAATACTGAAATGAAATTTGGGAGTAAGAAAACTTACACAGTTTAATCTTCGAGTATATTTTATGAGAATTATTGGTATAGTGAAGTAGATCGAAGAGAATTTTATTGTTTGATTATCTTTACATCATCATCGTATAGAAAGTAACATTTCATCTAATTTAAAATTAGACATCCACAAAATATTACAACAAATAAGAAACAACAAGAAGTATGAAAGAAATTAAGAAGTATGAAAGAAATTAAAAGGAAACACTCCCAACACACACTGCTTAAAGACAAAGACAACACATATCAAGGGGCCCTCCTAGATATGATATTAATTAAACAAATAAGAAACAGCAACAAGTATGAAAGAAATTAAGAGTAAGGACTGCCAACACACAATGCTTAAAGACAAAGACGACACATATCAAGGGGCCCTCCTAGATATGATATTAATTAACTTAGATCATATAGAGAACTTCAATGTATAATATATCTCAAAGCTTCATTATATTGATTTCAAGGAAAATATAAACAATTACTATATGTCTTCATGTTCATAAAAACATTGTCACTAACTCTCTATTCTTTTTTTCTTATCTTTTATATGTATTAAAAGAAAATCGAGTGTTCCTCAATACGCTCTATTTTTTAAAATAAATCACAGGAATATAGTCCAGATCTCCATTATAACATCTCACATAGATATTCCTTGATCTTTCAGATTGGTTCCTTCATTTTCGATAAGGTGATCCTCACTCCTTGCTTATTGCATTGAATCCCCAATTCCATGGTTAAACTGGATGATTTGCAAATAGTTATATGGATTTCCTGTATTAATTGGCTATCAAATTTGAATATTGTTGAACTCCTGATGCTAAATGGCATGGGATGAAAAGGTAGATAAATCACCATCTCCTTATATTGATGAAGTATCTCCAAGTGGAAATTCTTCCTTAGAGTGAGTGGAGATATGGCAACTTATAATTTCTATAGTCACTCATGACATAGAGTAAATTCTTGTAGTAATTGGATTATAGATAATTTTACTAAATAAATATGTCTAACATCATTTACAATAGAAAAACAAGAGTTAATATTAATTAACAACTTTATTACCTTATTTTCACTCATTATACCACCAATTAAGTAGAAGAGAGAAAAAAATAAAAGTTTTCAGAGTCAAAATGGGGAAAATGGAGTTGGAGAAGAAGTCAAGTCTAACACCCAACATCTCCCCCTGATAGAAGATATGGCATGTCCTCATGCATATTATTGTCAGGTAATTGTTGATTCAAAAATCCAAAAATATGTTTCTTTAGTTATTCAACTATCCTTTGGTTCTGAAACATTTGTTGTTGAAGTTTCCCCACTTTTGATATTATTCTTTTTTATTTTATCAGAAAACCTTTTATTGTGTTGGATTGTTTTTAAATTTTGAGAATACCTTTTCCTTGCATTCTTCTTAAGATCCCTACATTACTCCCCGATTTGATCATATTTTCCCCTTCTCTGGACATTCTATTCCTTCACCTCCTTATTTTCTACCTTGACCACCTTATCCAAACTTTTTTGGTTCATGTATGGTTGTATTTATTTTAGTTACGCTCTTCTTGTTTTTTCTCAATTTGGATTTAAATTAATCAACCATGCTCTTTGTACAAAAAGTTTGTTCTTCCTCATTTACATTAGGAACCTTATGTTTAAGTATGTATTCAGATAAAGGTATTTGTTTTAAAAAAAGTGTCGCGTCAAATATCTATTCAACCTCCTTAGTTTTTACGCAAATTCTTGTTCTGCGATTTTTGAACAAATTTGATAAAGTTTCTTAGTCTTCCTGATCCTCCTCGTCCTCCTCTGTTTTCTTCAACAATATTTCTTCCTGATCCTTATGAGCCATATGCCTTGTTATCCGATTTGTTGTAGCCAATAGATGTTTATATATTGATCTTCTCACTTTTTAAAATACTTTGGGTAGAGTCTCTTCATTACTGGAATCCTAGTTCACTTTTATAATTTTATGCTTTCACTTGTTTTTCAATTTCTCAGTCGAAATGTTTTCATAAATTTTTGTCTAATTTTTATTCTTTTTCTTATTGGCCTTGGTTGTTTGAACTATAGGTTTATTAGAAGTATGGGAATCTTACTACTAAATATTTTTTTTCCCTTGTAATTTAGGTTGTTGTAAACCCTCACATTTTTTCTTGTGTTTATCATTTTTTCGTGTAATAGTTCTCATTTAGGGTTTACAAGAATTGGTTCCTCTTTTTCAGAATCTTAGTTAGACAAATCCGCTTCCTGAAATTGGTTTCTTGAAAGAAATTCATCCCATGTTTGATTTAAATTTTTCAATTTGTCCAACAAAATTCACTTAATTAGGGTAGAGTGATATAAAAATATTTTCTTATGTGGTGGGATTTTCTGGATAGCAACTGCTATTTTCATGAGATTATTCAACAAATAATAAGGCATGTTGATTGTTTTTATTTTATCTTTTAGATGGAACGAAAAATAGACACGATAGAGATAGATTAGACTATATGTGTCCTTACATGTAAAATAATTATGTATAAAGAAGACTACATCCCTCCATGGGTCATCGAGTAACATTCTAGATATGACTTTTGTCCAATCAGGATTTTAGTGTGACTTGGTGAAGAATGTCGTTGAAACTTTTCCTTCTGATCTCAGTTTTTACCCCAATATTTCCATGTTCTTTGTATCCCTATAATTTCTGAGAGTGCTTCCTCTATCAAAGAAATTTTCACATCTCAAAGTGTGGTTTTCTTCCCATTGATTGTTTTTGCAAACGACTTTGTGACTGCTACATTATGAACATGAAATATTTCGAATAACTGCAACAACACTACCTTATGGAAAACTACTTTACAATTCAGGAATTCATCAAGAAGTGTTGCTCCTTCTAGTTTGTAACTAACAACGTAAGGCGGTGCTATCTTCCTTTCTTACCTTTATCTCATGTATCCTTTGGGTGATGACTTCAACTTCTTAATCGACAGGATTAGAAATTTTGCAGACAAGAAGTAGAAAAAAGTTTCAAAGTGAGGGGGAAAATTTTGGATAATGGAATAATTCATATGGAAATTTATTAGGTTAACTCAAATTTGTAAAGGTTGGTGGAATGAAAATATTTCATCATTCAAGGGTTTCTTCATGTGGAAAATAATTTCATTTTGGATGAATATTATCGTTTGCAATGATGATATATATGGGTTGGCATTGATTTGATAGACCTAATGTGCCAGATGGTGGGCAATATCATGATTTTCAGTGGACAAAATGAGAAAATGAGTAATCACTGCAATGTATGAAATCAGATTATATGTACAATACAATCATAATGATTTCATGTTGATATTGTTGATAACTCTAATGATGGAAGAAAAAACATGATACGGCTTCAGGAAATCACTTGTATAGTGAGGTGATCAGGGTGTTTCGATGTAGTGTAATTTGAGATTACATATTAATGTAAGATGTGTCTTTGAGAATCAACTCTTGATTCTATTTAATTAAATAAATATTACATAACTATTACCTTACATACATATTACCTTGTTGCTCATAGAATATGGCTATGGAAATGATGTCATTTTAGTCGTGATGATTTTTTATCATTCTGCACATTTGCACATTTGTTGAAGTTGTCTTCAATTAACAGAATCGTTCAGTTATTACAAATTTTTTTTTATGGTGTTCCTTTAAATGAATGAATTTATTTTATTCCATGAGCTGAAAATGTTTTTCTACGACAATAATCTAAAGTGTATGGTCTTACTTATAAGAGAAAAAGAAACAAATCTTCTATTGCTTAATCAAAGAAATAATGTTGTTGTATATACCAACTACTTTGATATTTGAGAAAGAAAAATTGCAGGAATGTTGTACAATGAAAAAGAACAGAACTCTTACATCCATTGAACTTATTTTCAAGCAAAGCTCTTGTTCAAATGAGCTGGAAAACTGGTTTTCACATTCTGAACTTTATTTTCTCTTTAATTTTTATCTTTTGTTGAGATGCACCAACCACTGGTTTTCGCATTTTTATATATATATATATATATATATTAAAATTCTCGAGGAAAGAGGAGTAGAAGGGTTATCCTCGTTATACTTCTATCTCAGACTGCTAAAGTAATCTGGAAAAAAATTCATCTCTAGACATTGGCCTATGGTAGAATCCTAGTCTGTGAACAAAGAATGTAATTCATGAACCATCAATTATTTTGATTCTCACAGATCCATTGTCAAACATTGTATCAATTTCATAAGGGCCTAGACAATGAGTGGCAATCTTACCTTTCAAGTTTTTGAACTTTGAATCAAAAAGTAAGGCCTAGTCATCGACTTTGAACTATTTCTTTTTTATCAATTTGTTGTTCCATTTTTCTCACTTCTCTTGTATAAGCATGGTTTTCTGTAGTGGATCCTAGTGAATTTCAGCTAATTCATTTAGCTATAGGACTCATTGTTGTTTATCTTCTGACAAAATTAATCCTAAATATGATGTAATTTTATAAGTTTTCACCTCAAATTCAATGGGTAAGAGTACCTACTTTCTATAGACTAAGTCATAAGGGTGAAACATGTGGTAGGTTTCCATGTAATTCTGTATAACTACAAGGATTTTGGGAGTTTCTCGACCCAATATGCTTGATCAAGCTGAACCTTTTTTATCAATATCCCTTCTAAAAACTTATTTGTTGTGTATGATATGGTGTGTACTTCTTTTGTCTTGTTTTATATTGTTGAATAATGAATTGAACTAATTTTGAGGTGTGCCCCCTAGTCAGTAACAATCTCCCTCGATATTCCAAATCGAAGAGAAATATCTTTATTTTACTACTAACTCATTAGTGGCATGTGGTAAATCTTTCCATTCTACCCATTTGGTGACATAGTGAGTGAAAACTAAAATGTGCCTCTTCCTTTTTTATAGTGGATTTATGGGGCTCACAAAATCTAAATCCCATTTCTCAGACAATTTTATGACGACCTAATGATGAAGTTGAATCTCATTGGCTATAGTAGGACGCCTCATCTTTGGGAAATTGTCAAGGTCCTCTACAAACATTCGACATTATAGATGGATTTCCACGTAAAAATAATTAATAAAAAAGGAATTAAGGCCTCATCTTTGGAAAATTGTCAAGGTCCTCTCCAAACATTCGACATTATAGATGGATTTCCACGTAAAAATAATTAATAAAAACGGAATTAAGATTGGTCATTACAAATGGATTACAATATAAAGAAAATCAATGAAAAATCCATCCCTAATTCAGCAGTATACATTAATAATCTCGTATATAGACCTATTAGCCCAAGTGGTCCATACGTTAGAGCACAACTCCTAAAATAATCTTATAGAGATATTGCTATAACAATTGATTGTTAGCCTAGATACTAATACTATTTTTCCTTTCATAATACTAGCCTTCCATTGATGGTTCAACTTGTAGGGTGCGTGATGTTAAAATTTAGATATTGAATCCCAACTCTATGTATGCTAGTAGTGAGAAAATACATAATCGAGGTTTTCATTATTTTTATCGAGGTTTTCATTATTTTTTTAATAACAAAGTGACAAGTTACATAGTGAACCCCAAGTCTATGCATGCGAAGAGAGAGAAAATGGATTGGGGCTCCCATCAAATTTAGCAATGTACTTGAAAATTAACAATAAATTTATTGATGTGGATTTTAAGATTCAATTTAAATGCAATCATAACTCTCAATACATATTTTTTTTTATGGGAATAGGTATTTTGACCATGGGAATGCAAATACTGTACAATTTTTTTATAAATGTATTACTTTTCTTGGAGTTATTGCTTATATTTGTTGGACAAGATCTTCTTCGTGTAAACTAGAACTGAAACCTATGCTTACAAAAAAAACCTCTAAACAACAATAAAAATAACAAAGTGAGTAATCAAGGTTCTAATTTAAATAGGGCATGCCACATAACATATTTCTTTGGCCACCAAATAACTATGCTAACACAACCAAAATATACCTTGGATTAGAAAAAAGAAATTGTCCACTTGATAAATGAGTGGAATTGGTGCTTCGAGAGAAACTAAGATTAAAGGATTAAGGATGAGCTATTAACACCTGCTTGTTTAATTGTTTGTTAATTGTTTGTTAAGATACAACGTGAGTGGGCTTAATGGTTAAGAACATGTCTTTCCTCTTAAGGGATCACAAGTTCAAATCCAGAGAAGACTAAGATATGTATACCTCACTAGTCTTTACCAGTGACTTGGCTGTGACCTTAAAAATAGATTATTATTATTATTGTATAACATCAATTTATTTTATATTAATTATTAATATAAACAAAATATTTTTTAATAAATTTTAATTATTTAATTTATTAATATATTATAAATTAAAATGTTTTTAAATAAAACTGTAAATATAAAATTTTGATGTTAAAGTTTCTATAAAAGGAAGTATCATCTTTTCCTACTAACAAATTTTATAAGATTCATATTTTTTTGGTTTTTATAACGTCGTGTTTTATACGAATCATTTATTTTTTTGTTTTTTATAACGTCATGTTTGTTCTCATTTAACATAATAAGTCGAAGGTCTTTAGTTGATCTCTTATTAAAGAAGTGAGATGACTTATCGACCGACACATGAGATGCTTTAATGACTTGACTCTATCTAGTTAATTGGGAGAGAAGCAGCGCAACGGGAATATTAGTTAAAAGTATCCCTTTAAACACGCGATAAAAACTTTTGAACCGCATTATAGAAAATGTACAAAAAGTAGTGGAGATAAATAAAATATACATGAGATGACCTAACAACTTTTATGGCCTCTTCCTCCCCTTAAGCAAAAAATTGATAAACCATGATGCCAATGTCTTCTTATCGAAGCAGACATTGAAATGATAGTTCAGTAGGAAACGCAGATAATGAAAATACATTTCTACAGTAAATATAGCCACTCTTCTTCTTTCCTATCGGGAAAAACATTCTTCCAGCGAGTCCCCAAATTTCTATTTTGTTTATTGTAAATACGATTCACCGTAACATTCAAGACTGTACATGGGTAGAAATACAACAGAAAGAAACTACAGTGAAATACAGTGACAAATTATCTAATTGTGCAAACTGGGGAGGCTGAAACGCTTGAAGGCCTCAGTTCTGGAGCGAATAAATCGATAAAAAAATCTGACTTGTTTCTCCGGGGAAGTTTTGGAGAGATGCAACAGCGCCAAAACGAGTTTTCTCACGTTTTGATACTTTTGTTGAGACAAATTTCAGAGCGCACCGGGGAATTTGAAGGCGTTTCTTTGCCGGGAAAAGGACTGTCTGGATATCGTAAAGGCATTACATCTGTGGGCTCGTCATCTCATATCCCACAAATATTGAAATCATCTCATATCCCTCGAAATATGACCGTTCCTCCTAGTCTGCGAGACACCACTCCACTGACTTACTCCAGTCACTAACAAGGACCGAATAGATTATTTCAATCAAATCAGATTTTAAGTTGGATTGAATTCGTATTATTCATATGATTTGGACTGTACCTCTTATGATGTTTATTTCACAAAAAGTTGTAGTCTGGAGGACCTCATTGCACCTTTGAAATCATAAAGATAATATCAGATCATTAGTTCGAGGCATTTTTGTGTTGGCTGTTATTACTGAAATTTTCTTCCGGAGTCTTTTGTAGCTGAGACACAAAATTGGTTTCAAGAACGAGCAGAATGGAGGCCTGTCGAAAACAAATTCGGCACTTGGTGCTAAATTTGGAGATTTTGGAAACCATAAATACTATAATTAAGGTTACCAGGGAAAGAGACAGTCTGTTTGTTTGTTCGATAGTATCTGTCCACGAGCAATAGTGATTGGAATAATAATATTGCAGTGAATTTTACACTACTTTTTTTTTCACCCGGAAATAGGTTTTCGCCGGGAAATAAGCATGAGAAACTTACCAATCACCAGGAAATAGTCGCTAGAAACTCACCAATTATGCTATCGCATGAGGTTGAATTCCACACTACTTAGAAATGGATATTGGTTGAGTGTGCTTAGAATCATATGTTACATTGAATTCGATTTTTGTTCAGAATATTACACAAGATTATCGGTTCCATGGAATCATTGTAATGTTTATAATGACGGTTTGTTATATAGTTTTACTCGATTTCTCCATGGAATCATTGTAATGTTTTTAATACCGGTTTGTTATATAGTTTTATTATAATAATAATAATAATCTATTATCCTAGCCCTTTTGGATTTGAACTTGTGACATCTTAAGAGGAATAACATTTTCTTAACCATTAGGCCCACTCATGCTGTATAAAGTGGTAAACTTTAATTAAAGTTAGTGAAAAACTTCTAGCAAGTACCATCATTAATAACTATTATTATATTATATAAATTATTATAAAATAAATAAATATATTTATTAATTTAATAATTATTAAAATAATCATAAAATAAATAACTAAATCTATTTCAATTGAATATATATTAATCCTTAATATTTTTAATATGTAACTATTGCCCAAAGGGGTTGGATCCAATGGTGAAAAGCTAGGAGTTTTTCACCATTGGACAAGGTTCAATTCCCGTGAGGGCCTAACCTGGAGCCATGGGGGCACCTTGAGGTAGTGGTTGAATGTGTGGTTGTACCCATAGATATTATATTAAATAATATCGTGACCCATGCACACATAAGTGAATCAAATCCCACCCCCATGTCCAACTTTTAACCCAAAAGGGTTGGATCCAATGGTGGAAAGCGATGAGTTTTTAACCATTGGGCAAGGTTCAATTCCCGTAAGGGCCTACCCTCAAGCCATGGGGGCACCTTGAGGTAGTGGTTGAACTTGTGGTTACACCCAAAGATATTATATTAAATAATATTGTGACTCGTGCACACATAAGTGAGTCAAAGCCCACCCCCATGTCCTCCAAATTTTTTTAACATGCACATCGGTTTGAATTCTGATTTTTTTGTTGGCTTTCAGCGTTGCAACCTGAAATCCGTCACCTTGACTTCCTTTCCACGGCCATGGAGGCAGAGGGAGGGGCCCCCAAGCCCCCTCCTACTACAACTCAGTCATAGGAAAGGAGCACGACTCCTCTCACTTCAAATGCCTGACCTTTGAATTCCCAGAGGGCATGCATCAACTAATATGGGAGGACGAAATGCCGAAGGAAAAGACAATGGACATCGACCCTAAAACCAGTCAGCCAAAAACTAAAAGCACCTCAGAACTGGACAAATGCATCCCACAAGCTCCGATAGCTCCCAAATACACCATCAGTTCTCCAAGAATCGAGGATCAGAAACAATGCATGAGAGATTTTTCCCTGATAGGAAAATTCTTGGGGCTATGGCCTTCCGAAAAAGACCTGGTCAAATGGATTCAACATTGGTGGAAACCCAAGGAACACTATGACCTCCAACTAGGATCAAAAGGCTTCTTCACAATCCTTTTTCATAACTTGGAGGATAGAAATCAAATCTGATAGGGGGGGCGGGGGGCATACTTCTACAAATTAGCAAGCTTTTTGCTTAGATTATGGACGGAGAGATTCATCCCAGAAAAGGAAGACTTCACCCATGCCCCAGTCTCGCTGCGACTATATTCGCTCCCACAGGAATTCTGGTTGGAGGAGATCCTCACAGGAATTGGAAACACCATTTGCAACTACATCAAAGCCTCTGTGGCAACCAAGAAATGAAGGTACACTGCTTATGCTCACATATGTGTCTATTTAAACATCTCAAAACCCCTTCCTGATGCCATTATCCTACATTATCAAGATGATGAATGGTTACAAACCCTATATTATGAGCACATCCCCTTTTTCTATCACAAGTGCCATGAGCATGGACATATTTTCCATGAATTCCCCCTAAATAACCCACCTAAGCCAGCTCAAGAAGACTCTCACAAGTTGAAGGAGGGCTTCACCCAGGTCACGGGCTGCAGAAAGCACCAAGCCAACAGGACACCCTGCCAGCCCCCCCCGGACCTCCCACCAAGCACTCCTTTGACTCCCTTCAAGCCCCATTGGATACCCCCTCCCCGTCCACCAACCCTATGACAACCCCTGTAGCCGGTCAAACCTTTGCTTTGCCCGATCCCCTAGCCCATTCCTCCTCTCAACCTTTAATCCCAACGCACATTCTTCCAACCACTCTCGGCCTGGAAATGGGGGATCCAGATACGGTCCTAGACGATTAAGAACTAGCAGGCATTGACATGGCCCATCTGGAGCAAGCATATCTCAAGAAACAACTATACACCATATTGCCAGACTAGATGTGCAAGGTGCACAAGGTCTTTCTCAATTCTTCTGCACGAGGTTCAGCCAGAGCCAACAAAAATCTGGGAATACAAAAAGAAACCTCAAAGGAAAAACACAAGACTACAAAAGAGGAGAAGAAGACAGGCAGAAAACCCAAACACCAACTCATTCAAGACATAGGCAACTTCCTAGTCAACTCGGGTCAAATACATTTGATCTTCAATATCTTCCCTCCCCTCCAACCCCCATCATCCTCATGAAGATACTATCCTGGATTATAAGGGGCCTCATTGCAAAGAGAAAAAAATATTTGCTCAAAGAAAGAATCAAGAAGGATCAACTATACATACTCCTCCTACAAGAAATGAAATGCGTAGGGGTAGAGGCACATATCACTCTAAAAAGATGTTGGAATCAGGCTCAGCATGTGGAAGTGGATGCCAAAGGGGTAGATGGAGGTTTTGCAATGCTCTGGAACCCCACCACAGTCCTACTTGACAAATGTTTTACCTCCAAATGGACTATCACTGCCTCCTTTGGCCTCATTGGCTCGAACAAACAAGGCTACATCACAAATGTTTATGGCCTCCCAAGACTAGGGGACAAGGAAGCCTTCCTTCCACACCTAGAATGGATTGTAGAGAACTTATGCCCCCAACGCTAGATCCTTGGGGGAGATTTCAACATGATCATAGGGCTAGGGGAAAGAAAGGGAGGCCATCACTCTCTAGGCAACCATAGTATGCTATTCAACGACACCATCAGTCTACTAAACCTCATAGATGTTGGAACAGACAATGGGTTGTTTAATTGATCCAATAAGTGTTTGGGGGACAACACGTCTCTAGCAAACTCGATCGCTTCCTAATTTCTGAAGCTATTATGATGGAAGGCTTTGTGTGGAATTCCATAGTCATAGACACCCCGGGATCGGATCACTGGCCAATTTTACTAACTCTCAACATCACTGTCACCCTAGGCAGAAAACTTTTCTGCTTTGAAAAATTATGGTTGAAACACCCGGATTTCCAAACAAACATAAAGACATGGTGGTAGGAGGAGGCTATCCAAATAGTGACCCCAATGTATCAGCTCCAACAAAGGCTAAAAAACCTCAAGAAACACCTAAAATCCTAGAATAAGCCCACCTTTGGCGACATCTTCCAAGGACAGGAAAATCTAAAATAGAAAATGCAGACACAACAAAACAACAGATCGAAGACAGGGCCTGACGAAAGACCTAAAAATGCAGGAAACTCTCCTAAACAACTAGATTGCAGAAAGAAGGGCGCAAAAAGAAGTACTCGGGCGACAAAAATATCTCATCCAATGACTGAAAGAGGGGGAAAAAAAACAAAATTCTTCCATAGATCCATGATCCAATGACTCCAAACCAATTGCATCACCCACCTAGTCTCGGCGCATGGTATAGAAATTCAACAACATGTTGATATGGAAAGGGAATTGATTTCTTACCATCAAAATCTTCTCACAGAAACCCCCAACAAATCGCTCGAAGGACATCAATTCCATCCTCAGGAACATTCTGAAGGAGGTCACCAAAGAGAAAAAAGAATCCCTCATGAGACCAATATCCTAGGAGGAGGTCAATCAGTCTCTCAAGGCTACCCCGCTAGCCAAATCTCATGGACAAGACGACTTCAGCTCATACTTTTTTCACTACTATTGGAGCATCATCTATGAAGACGTTTGGGAAATCATTGAGGACTCTAGAAAATTTGGAAAGGCCCTCCAGGGCCTAAATGAAAATTTTCTCACCCTCATACCTAAGGAAAACAACTCCATGTCCCTGTCGCACTTCAGACGCATATCCCTTTGCAATGTCATTTACAAACTCCTCACAAAGATTATTGCAACCAGCCTTAAGCCCATTCTTCCATTCTTGATCTCCCTAGAACAATCAGGCTATGTCGAGGGAAGACAAATTATGGACAGTGTGATCCTGAATCATGAAGTTATTCACTCCCTTCACTCTACCAAAGCTCAAGGTATTCTCCTAAAACTAGACCTCTCTAAATCTTTTGACAAATTGAGTTGGAGCTACTTAAGATCTTCCCTCCTATCCTTTGGCTTTTATCCCACTTGGGTCTCTTGGATAGTCAATCTCACTTCTTCAACACTGTTTTCCATAGTCATCAATGGCATCCCCTCCAAACCCTTCTCTCCCTAACAAGGCATAAGACAAGGGGACCCCCTCTCGCCTTTTCTTTTCATCTTAATGGCAGAAGGGCTCAGTCGCACCCTCAAAGAAGCCATCAAGGACCAGTCTCTCTCTGGATTCACCTCCCATGGAATCTCTCCCCCAATCTCTCACAATCAATTTGTAGATGATATACTTCTTATGGGTCTATCCACAACTAGATAAGCCTTGTGCTTCAGAGATATCATTGACCTCTTCTGCGAGGCTTCAGGAATGGAGGTGAATTTACTCAAATCCCAAGTCTTCTTTTTCAACACTACTTTGGAAATCCAAAATCATCTCACTCTCCTCTTAGAATTCACTCGTAGCATCCTTCCCCCTGTTTGCTTGGGAATCCCCCTCATTGACAACCCACTCAGAAATTCTTCCTGGGACTCCTTACTGTCCATCTTCAGAAAGAGACTCTCCCTCTAGACCTTTCATTCCCTAAATTTATTTGGTCGCCTCATCCTCCTTAAATTCGTCTTGCAAGCTCTCTCAGTCTACCTCTTCTCAGCCCTGGCGACCCCAAATTTCATCCTTAACACTTTGAGAATGCTTCAAAGAATATTTATGTGGCAATGAAACAAAGAAGGGCATAAAATGTCCTTGGTAAAATGGAAAAAAGTATGCAATCCAAAAAAATGCAGGAGGCCTTGATCTCCTAGACCCAACTATTCTCAACAAGGTCCTGAGTGCTAAAATCTGGTGGAGATGGTTAAATAAACCACAATATATGTGGGTGCATCTATGGAGAAAGAAATACACATCCACAATCCCTAAAATAAATCTCATTAGATGGAATGGTCAAAGCCAGGGGTCGCTGATCTGGAATGTGGCCGAGAACAATCGTGGACCCATTATGGACCACTTATTTTGGGAACTTCAAAGTGGCTCCTCAGCTTACTTCTGGAGTGACTCATGGAAACAACTCCCATACCTGAATACAAATGTAACTCTCAACAACCTCATCCCTCTCACTCGAGATGTTGGGCTTCACAAAGTGATAGAATTCTTGAATCCTTTTGACTAAGGGGAAATATGGCGCACCTAAAAAACCTCCCATGAGAACCTGTACACTCCCTCATAGCTCAACCTCCATCCCTTGCAGGAACATCTAACTATAAGAAAAATTTCAAGTCAAAAAGGTGAGGATATACTCAGATGGGAACACTCCACCATAGGAGTTTTCAACATACCAGAAGCTTACTACATAAAAGTGGGCCACAAAACCTTACCTTGAGAGGAGGTTTGGGGAAAAATTTGGGATATGAAAACATGGCCGAAAATCAATACCTTCCTTTGGTTTGTAGCGCAGAACAAAATCCTTACCTGGGATAATCTATTGAAAAGGGGCTTCATTGGTCCATCCTGGTGTCCACTATGTGGCCGGGAGGAAGAAACTCAATATCACCTCCTAAATATTTGTCCTTATAGTTCGTGCATATGGGATAACAGTGCCAGCATCATGAGAATGTCAGATAGGAACAACATAGGCTTAAAGGAAACTATTGCGGATTGGAGGAGTTCGACCTTTCAGTCATCCATTCTCAATAGAATTTATTAGTTACTTCCAGGTTTCATTCTTTGGCACATATGGAAAGAGCGAAACAAAAGAATTTTTAACTCAATCACAAGGAACTGGAAAGACGTGTGGACCACAATTCAAACCACTATCATTGAAACCATCTCACTGTACCTATGGATGGAGTAGGAGCTCACTCCCCCTCAAAATGAATTTAACATTCTCAAGGCTTGGAAAATCAATCTCACTCCCACCCCTGAAAGGCCATTAGCAGTTGAAGAAATCAAGACAAGCCACACGCATTGGGAAGATCTACCCAAATATTGTTTTAAACTCAACTTTATGGAGCCTCCAAAGGGAATCCGGGTCCAGCAGACTATGGGGTGGTCATCCAAAATAGAAAAGGGTAAATACTCTACATCTTGGCAGGTAATATGGGGCACAATACCATCAATGCTGCGGAAATTTGGAGTCTCCTCTGCAGTCTACAAGCAACCTCAGAGCAATATATTTTTCCCCTCATTGCAGAAGGTGAATCACAAATTGTGATAAATCTGCTTTCACATTTTCTCAATGGGGAATACCCAGAGAAACTCTTCCCAAGTTGGAGACTTGTGAATGGAATTTGCATAATAAAATAAACTCTTCATCATCGACGAGTAATCCTCTCATCTCATGTAAGAAGAACGACCAATCAAGTGGCTGACTGGTTAGCCAATTTGGATGTCGAGTTGGAGGAAGGTGTCTTCTCTTCCTCCCCTGCCACCAATCCCTCACACCCCATATTCACCTCTTGTAGGAACATGGCTCACACCAAAGACCAACCCCTGGATGGGGTGCCACCTTGACATGATGGATGCAACTCAAGATAAGGCCACATAGACAAGCTACTCGACACCTGACGTCCATCCAGTGTCGCGTCCCTTATCAAGTAATCTCTGGAATTTAAAAGGCTCGCTCCCATATTTCTTCTCTCACTCACACCCTATAGATCACACAAAAAAGGACCTATGCATCTTCATGGCACAATGCAGTGAGGCCTTCTAGTCACCTCATCTCCAACCTACCATGTCTTCTCCTAAAGTTGGGATGTCGAATCCTTCTTCTCACTCGTCCGCTCAAATTTCACAGGGCGTCTCCTCCTGGGATGACTCCCTTCTTCACTCTGATTTCCAGCTCTGGTGCGACCCCTCCTTGCTTGTTGTCTTGTTGTGGGGATTCTCCCCTCCAAGCTTGTTTCTTTTTAGCAAGACAACANGTTGTCTTGTTGTGGGGATTCTCCCCTCCAAGCTTGTTTCTTTTTAGCAATCTCTTCCCCCGAAGACCGCCTACTTCCCTCATGCCACGACCCAGTTGCAAACCAAAGCATGGAGCAGCCTGGTACGAGGCCTGAGGAAGGAAACCACCCCCCTCTGATATGTCTTATGAAGCCTCGAGCCTGCCTTGAGCAATATCCCCTCTCCACCCTGAATTGGATTCTCCCCCTCCATTGACCCCCATGGTCGACCACCCTTCTAAAGTAGGTTTTCCCCCTCCTCTGGTCCCTTTAGTCATGCCCACTCCTTCTCAACAACCCTACAATCTAGTCACTGGCCTCTCCCCCCTCTCGAATCCCTACAACTATAGGGTCAACTGGTTTGATCTCTTGGTAAATTATCTCAGTTATGCACCACCTCCCCCCTCTCCCCCTCAATGTCCCTCCATTATTCCACCCTCCGTCGTCCCTCCCCCACCACCTCACCTCCCTCTCCCCTTCTGGGTTCCTCTTCCTCTTCTCCATTTTCCAACCACCCCAATTCTTTTGGTGGTAAGGCTGAAGAGCGAGCTGAGCTCATGATCACTCTGAGAAACATTAAAAAAGACCTGTAGTACATAAAACTGGCCATGCGTGAAACTCAAACCAGGGAAGACAAGCATTGGCGCAGAGTGGATACCATGATGGCATTTCTCCAAGATCTTCAATGGGCCATGGATGACCGAGAGAAAGGAAAAGCACAGGCATTGGAGGTCTAGGTTGGGCCGTGACTTGGTCTAGATTTCTAATTTCTTCCAGTGCTCTTTTTTCTTGTTGTTCATATTTTGGCCCTATGTGGCATAGTAGCATTTTTTTCCTCCTTATGCATGACATCTGGCTCTATGATAAATTTGTCCCTACATGGCCTCATAGCATAGTTATTATATTTTACTTCACATTGAGAAACAATGGTTTCCCATATGGGCACTATTGCCATCTATGAACTTGGACACCTGGCAGCTGTAGTTTCCCACCAGGGCACTGTTGCCATGAAGATAACTGTCTCTCAAACATTTGTATTTTTGGGCCACAAATCAATATATATGTAACTACTTAAAAATTAAATATATTTAATTATTATTGACAAAATATTTAAAAAATAAATAAAATAATAAAATAAATTAATATATATTATTATTTGTAAATTTCTATTAATTTATACATTTAAATTAATAAATTAATATATATTACTATTTTTTTTAAATAAAATAGTTTTCAAATTTTCAAAAAAATAAAATAAGAAGGACTTTTATTTGTCAAAAATTATTAAATAATTTAACAAATAAAATACACATAAATTTAATATTATCTTAAAATAAATTTATCCAATATTTAGATAAGTTCATCTTAGAATCTCTATTATAAAGGGCATTCAAAATATCTCATAATAAAGAATAAGAAGATAATATACCATTTCCTTCTTTCTTTCAAAGAATTTATCACAATGAATTATCATTTACATTTATTTAAAATATATTCAAATTATTTGAAAAATATCCTAAAGGAATTTGAAAAAACTTAACTTAAGTAATTCAAAAACGCATGAGTATACACATTGTTTCCTCTTTGGAGTTCACATGTTCAAATCCACAAGGGGGTAGGGTATGCATATCTTCATAGACTATTGTGATACCTCAAGACTTGGATTTGTGACTATTATTTCAATTATTGTTTTCAATTTAGAATCTTAAATATTTAAAAAAAAAAAAAGACAAGTTGATCAATTGACCAAAATGGAATTGTAAAACCTTATTATTTTATGAAAATAAACACATGTTGAAAAAGTGGCACAAGTTGATTGAGACAAGCTCTGGAGTTAACTTAACTTAAAAAAAGACAGATTCCATATTTATAGGAGAATCTCTAAACATGTGTAAGGTAAATTTTGACAGGTGGTCTGTGAGAAAGAGGCTCAAGACAAGTGTCACAAGTCCTAGGAAAAATAAAATAGGTCATGACAAGGGAATCGGACTATAACGTACTTAACGACCCACAGGTCGGGAACGCTACTTCAAGCCTGCTTCTGGACTAATTTTGAATTTTGATCAAATTTTAATGAATAAAGATGCATGAAATATTCACATGTTGAGTTAAAGATTCAGGGTAAGACATAAAGAAATCAAACATATGTCATTCACAACAATAACCAACAAGAATGCATATTATAGATACAAATTTCATAGATAAAGAAGTACATAAAGGAAGAAATACACAGGTAAATAAACCATGACAGAGAAAACTTATCTTTCATGAAACAAATCACCAATTGGTTGTAGACCAAGGATGTTCCACCCTGCAATATGTAATAACATATTGCATGCAATATGTTATTACATATTTCATGCAATAAAGCTATATATTGTGTAGAAGTTTTATGAATTTGCTCTTATTCTCATCATGTGTAGTTAAGTTTTAATGATTTTGAAATAAACAAAACATTAAACAACTAAAAGATTTAATGATTTGGAAAAAAAAAAATTTAAAAACATTAATATTTTATGAGTATTTTATGATTTGAAAATAAAAATAAAAAACATTAAAAAAAATTGATAAAACATTGACATTTTATGAGCATTTTAAATGTAAATATGTTCACATGTTTATATTATTGTTACTATGTTGTTTTGATCTAAAATAAGAAAAATGATTTGAATTTATAAAAGGTATTTTAAAATAAGAAAAAGACTTGTAATAATTATTTAAAAAACAAATAAAACATTGCAAACTTTTATGTTATTTTTATATAATTTTTTTTATTTAAAGTTATAAAAACAATTTTAAAATATGAAAAAAATGATAATAGATATTTAAAAAATAAATAAAATATGAAATTTTTATTACTATTGAAATTTTGAATCTTTTTATTTATTTTGAATTTTCTAAAATAAAAAGGAGATCAACCTTAGTCTATAAATACTCATTTTCCTAGTTTTTTAACTCATCAAAAATCACTTAAATTAGGAATATTTTGCTCATAGAAATAAAATTCTAAAGCAAACCAAGTAATTCCTTATCTTTTATTAAGGTTGAATAAACGAAAATTGGTTTTACTGGAAATTAATAGTGGCCATCATCATCATCATTTATAGTTTAATGCTTTATACATAAATGAATGGGAACAAAAATATGTACTTTTAAAAAAGTTGGTAATTCCAATGTCTTTTAAGAAAAAAAATCTCACCTCAGAAAGGTCTTGTTTGGAAATGATTATTCAATCTCTCAAATATAAAAGACCTTTCATTCTCTCTAACATCGAACTCCAAAAACCTTCCCTCCAATTCTCATACCCTATTTCTCATCTCTCACCTACATCTAGGGTAATACAATTCAAATATTTAAGATATTGGGTAAAAATAACATCAAAACTCTCTTTAAACCCTATAAAACCCTCACACATTTATTTAGAAAATCTACAGATAATCACTCTACCCCATGGTTGGCCAAGGAGTCTACCAAATTCCCTACTCATGTGGAAAATTGTACATAGGACGAACTAGAGGATCCTTCAAATCCCACCTTAAAGAAGGTATAGGTGACACACTCCACAACCACATTTCTACGTCAGCAATATTTGAACACTCCTTCAAATCGAACTATCTCATTTGATTTTTCTAGAGCCTAGGATTCGTTTAATCTCCTTTGGGAATGGTTGGAAATTGAAAAACACACAAATAATTTTAATTTCCATGATGGCTATAAGCTTAGCTACTTGTGAAAACCAACTATTCATTTTTTAGGTTATTCAATCTTTCTTTCTTTGTCTCTTAGGATTTATTTTACTTACATTTTCTCCATTTCCCTTTTTCCCGATATTTGTCTTTCCATTTTAACTTGAATTTACCCTTATTTATTTATTTTGTAAATTCTGAAACTATTCTATTAAAAATACAGTAATAATACAAGCAAAAAACCAGCAATGAGCACTGGGAAGATGAGTCCGAGAAGTTGATAGAAACAACCTGGAAAATGATGCCTACCAAATATGTGAAACCAGACTAATAAAGCTTAACAAACATGTTTGCCATTTGAAGGGAAACTAGGCTCACAAAAATAAGTTAAAATATTAGACATTGTAATTACTATCATGAAAACAAAAACTAAACTAGAATGTAAAACCTATTATTCCACTTAACTTATTAATATATGGAGGGTCTAATAATTGTTATGCATATGACTTCTATATTTTTCATTGATGTTGAGTGTCATGTATGTGTATGTGTTACATGCTACAGTTTATAGATTTATATCCTTCCAAAAACCTGAAGTCTAATTCAAGGGAAGTTATTGTAGTTATGTATTATCTTGAACAATTTTTTGGTTGTAGTTAAGCCTTAATTTGAATGGAGAAGGCCTTGTAAAACTCCTATAGAAGTATGCATTACAATACATTAGCTACGCATTACAATAAATTCACTGAAATGAAATGAAGTTTATATTAATTCCCATCAATGACCAAAATAGGTCAGTGGTATTTGGAAGAATTGTAAGTAGCAAAAACGAGTGCCTAGAGAAACTCCAAAAATAATTGATTAAAATCTAAAACTTAGATTAGAGATAGAGAAGACAATAAGAAAGAAATGATATATCTAGATATCCTTTCTATGATGACTTTACAATACATCTAGATATATGTATATGTATAATTTTATTTCTTCTCTTTTTAGAAGTTTAGGTTCTCTCTATTGCCATAATTTTTTGTTATTTTTCATATTGCTACTAATGCACTCAAACTAGTTGATGTTTGTTTTTTAGATATTTGATCTAAGATGACACTCCTATTCACAGTTGAAATTGTTTTATGGAAGTTAAACATAGGGAGGTGTAAGATGCCCCTTTAAAATTTAGTGTTTTTCTTTCATTCCATAACAATATGATTTTGACCCTATGATTCTTTTTCATCTTCACAGATCCAAAATCAAAACCTAATATTAAGTTACTTAGTTGATATAGTCCCTTTTAGTTCCTCTTGGATTTATTTGTACCTATAAGCTACAAGTTGGGATAATGTCACCTTATCCTCACTAAGTCCTGTATGAATTGGACCACACTTGTTTGAGCAATGGTGATCTAAGCCTCCATCATGTGTGTCATCAAGTGACTAGATAAGTTATTTACCCCCACACAAGCTATCCTCACCAAGATTTATCACATCATTCAATTTTAGAAGGGATAAAACCCTAGTAGATAACTCTAGATTTAATGAGTAGAACCTCGTCATTGGTATTTGTAGGTGGTTTTTTTTACAAACACTCATATTTATGTGTGTGGATAGAAGGTATCTATCATACTTGACTCACTCGGGGAAGTTGAAGTATCACTTATAAGGGAGAGTAAAATTTCAAATTCACACTTGCAATTGCAAGGTGGGTTTTCAGGCTTGGGTTCGTAGGGTCTAATTTATGTTTACATGTCGCCCTCCTTTGTTGATAGGTTGATGGAGTTTTAAAGTATTTTATGATGAGTAGGGGGATGTGTTTGGGTGTCTTTATTCTTTTGATTCATAAAGTTTATGCCTCTTCATTAATTGTGTGAATGCACTTTTTTAGCGGTTGCTTTTATTTTGGGTTAAAATTCATTTCTTTAATAAAATGGGAGACGTGTCAATTTGGTGGTCCTTAATTTATGTATGTCCCTAATGCAATGAAAAATAAATAAAAAACCATTCACTGGTTTTTTTCGCTTGTGGTCTTGATGGCGGGGCCATTATAATAAACAAGAAAATATGTTGAATGAAGGTATAAACAAAAAACAATGATTTAATAAGAAGATATAAACAAAAGAAGAGTCCAAAGAAATAAATTGAAGTTTGAATATTAAAAATTGCAATGAGGGTGGAAGGGTGTAGCAAGGGAGGATTAAAGTCCTCTACAAGTTGGATCTTGAACAACAGGGAGTTGCAACTTCCTCAAGTTGGTGCTTGAAAAAATAGGGGATTGTTGTCTCCTTGAGTTGGTACTCGAAATGGAGGATTGTTCTCTCCTTGAGTTGGTGATAAAAACAGGGGAATGTTGTTTCCTTGAGTTGGTGCCCAAAAGAGGATATTGGTGTCTCCTACAAGTTTTAGCTTCTAAAAGAAAAGTGAACTTTATATAAATATATACAAAAAACATTGATGGCGTTTCATGTTAAAATGATATGTATTGTTCTTAAATATTGAAAAGGAAGAAATATTTATTCCCCCCTAACCCACTCTTAGTATTAAACAATATTCCAAAATATAGGTCTCCTTCCCTGTTGAATTTCAATTATGTCTGGCTCCATGATGAGGATTATAAAATATTAGTTTTCTTTCCACAGATTCCCCTTGTGAAGGACAATGGTGTCTAAGCCTCCATCATCTGTGTCATCAAGTGACTAGATAATTTATTTACCCCCACACAAGCTATCCTCACCAAGATTTAACACATCATTCAATTTTAAAAGGGATCTACCCCTAGTAGATCACTCTAGATTAAATGAGTAGAACCTCCTCATTGGTATTTTTAGGTGGAGTTTCTTACAAACACTCATATTTGTGTGTGTGGATAGAAAGTACCTATCATACTTGCACTCACTCAAGGAAATTGAAGTATCACTCATAAGGGAGAGTGAAATTTCGAATTCACATTTGCAATTGCAAGGTGGGTTTTCAGGCTTGGCTCATTCCCTCAAGTGTGATAACGCGTTGGTTGCAAAATCCAAACTAATTCCCACATGCTTCCCTCTTCATAAACCCCTCTCCCTTACCTTCACTCCCTCAAGTGTTATAATACTATAGAGACCCATTTCACCCTTCCATTGCATGATATCGTCAAGTTACTATGTCAATATAGTGAAGAGAAAGAAGCACCAAGTATTACAAGTAAATTATATCACTCATTTTGAATTTTCTAAGTTCATGGAAGAACCACACGCTACCAAAGTCTTATGAGTGAATTATACCCATATGTTAGTGATGATATATGACCAATATTATATATGAACAAGTTATTAATACATTTGAACTTATAAAATGAATCAATAGAAATGTAATTTTCAATAATTCCTTTGAATTACAATCGGCATATGAAATGTTAAACGGATATGTGAAGAGCCAAAAAGGAATATGAGTTACATTATTGTATTTTCTTTGACTCATATATATATATATATGAGAGTAGCGTTATTATTCCAGTTTTTTTTAAAGTACATTTCATTGAGAGTATTTTAATCATTACAAAAAACATATATAATAAATAAATAAATAATCTAAAGAATTGCAATATTATCTAACAAATTTGAAAAACAAATCGTCTATAAAATTTAATGAGAAAATTAACACGGAACATTTGCATGCATCGACACACCACATATACCTAAAACAAATATTAGTAATATATTTGTAATTCAATTGAAAGATTTTTTTTATTATATTACTTAAATCATACGTCAAAAATTTTGTCGAACATAGAAAAAGAGAATTTAAAATTGATAGAACAAGGAGTATATAAATCAAATGATTAAGTTTTTTTCTGACATTGGGGCTTCTTAAAAGTTTATGTTGAAAGAATATTTTGACGTATAATTTTCCGAACATTATATTGATGGATCTTACTTTTTAATCTTGATATCCATTAAAAATGACCAAACAAACCATGGCCCTCCCCTCTAGTTTCTATAATAAAATTTTAATATAACAAGGAGTATATAAATCAAGTTATTATATCNTGATTAAGTTTTTTTTCTGACATTGGTTGTTCTTAAAAGTTTATGTTCAAAGAATATTTTGACGTATAATTTTCCGAACATTATATTGATGGATCTTACTTTTTAATCTTGATATCCATTAAAAATTACCAAACAATCCATGGCCCTCCCCTCTAGTTTCTATAATAAAATTTTAATATAACAAGGAGTATATAAATCAAGTTATTATATCTTTTATTGCATTGGGGTTTCTTTAAGAGAAATTTTTAAGTAATATTTGCATATATAATTTTCCAACGAAAATGAACAAATAAATCATGCTCCTCCCCTCTAGTTTCTATTCCAATCACATATGTGATAGGGATAGTTTGGATATTTCCCACCATTCTATTTTCCACCTATAATCTCAAAATTAAAGTAAATACGCCCTATCCCATCCTCCTCTTAGAAACAAGACTCTCCCCCACTGAGAGCACAACTATGAGTAGATACCTAATGTATAAAAACAAGTTAACACCATGGAAGACAAGAGGATACCTAAAATTGCTTCAAATTCAAGTCATAACCACCATCGACTCAAGCGAGGATGGCATAAAGATGTCCAGTCTTGGCTAAACTATTGGGGAATCATGGAAGAAACCATTTTGCAGAAAAACATACTATTAAAAAAAAAGTCAAATCAAAATTTAAAGAGAAAATGTGGTGTGATAAAGAGTTAGAGGAAAAAATAAAATTAAGGTATTATAAAGATGTAATCATCCCTAATCTAGAATATCAAAATTATCTATCTATTTTGCCAAGTGTAAAGAAAACAATAAGCATTGCTAAGATAAGAACAAATTCTCACGAGCGCCTAGTATGCTGGGAAAAAATGAATTAACTCTTTTTGTTATGAACACTTATTTCTGAGTGTGAGGCAAGGAGATGTTACCGAAATTGAAGGACTATTGTTGAGGAAGAGGTCTGAGTTCACCCTCTTGGATTCATGGTCAGTCTAGGGGGTGAACATGACAAGTAAATTGACTGTTATTTTCTAAGGTTGGGAGGAACCTGGTTGTTCTAGTTGTTGTTCGTCAGTTGTTCAAATATGTCTATCTTCTCCTTATTCAAATATGTCTACCTACTCCTTCTCTGTTCAAATGTTATTTGGAATTTTTGGCTGATAGAATTGCATCTGTTTAAATATGAATGAATTGCTTTTTTTTTATTAAATTTGATGGAATGAAATGAAATGTAGGATAAACCCTTACAGTTTAACTATAGTTGTTCAGCAAACCTTTCTATGTATCTTGGTTGGAATGGAATCGAGTTATGGAAATGTATTAGGAAATATATCTGTATTAAATATAATACTATTTCATTACACTGTGCTAGAAATCAATACCATATCGGTGAATCATATACATCTGGTTATTTTGTTTTGCAAGTGAACTTTAGACTGTGCAAACTCTATTTTGGAAGTAAATATGAGGTTTAAAACATTTACATGCCTATACATACACACATATCTATGTGGGTCATCCCTTAATTCTGGATGAATTGCTCTATCAATTTAACTACTATTGTAATGATTACATACAATCGAAAGTAACTATGTACACACACATATATATCAACAGTTGTATCAACAAATAATAAAACCATTCCAACTTCTTTATAAATATCAAGGTGAAACCGTAAGGGAGTATAGAGTAGAATTTTCCAGTACAAGAATACGTATTGCTACCCATTCAAGAATTCCATGTATAACATAAATATCTTACCGAAAACAAAAATGGACTGATAGAGTTTTCATCTAAGCCGACTATACAATTATGAGTAATGGTATATCCCTATTCAATTCATCCCATTCATTTCTATTATACAATAATAAGGTTTTGGTCCTTATGTCTTGTCGTTAAAACTGAATATATAGAGTTAAAGAATCGGTTATCGTTATGAATGAACAATTTCACCCACTGATAACATTCTAGATTTAGAATCATATCAATCCTTAGAAACCTAGGGCACTCTCTTGAGAGTGATGAAATGAAACCTAAATACCCTTTCTGCATATGCCAGGGGACTAAATCCAGATTTTTGCATGGTTGAAGTCCCTACAAGGAAAACACAAATTTAGTGTTATTAATTATTCAATAAAAGTAAAATCAGTGTAACTTTCCATAGAATGATTTAAGACAGGAAATGTTTATACAGACTTTCACTTAACTTGCAACTTGGAGACCCTGATGTCTTTTCACTTTCGTGTTTTGGTTGAGAAGATGCCTTAGGCCGAAGGGGAGGGTGGTCCAAGAACTTCCTGATGGGTACCCTTGCAACAACAGGGTTCCATCAATAGAATTGGTTACCAAATCATCTAAATCAAACTCTTTAGGAAATGAAATAAATAAACATTAATATTGAAGATATGAACTACATGGGTTCGCGTGGTATGAGTAGGCTGAATGCAATGCTTAAAGTATAAACACATAGTTAAATTCTATATGCCAAATATGTTTATTGAATTCTAAACATGGATTGACTATCTGTGCTGAAGAGAATGCATTGCTCGAAGATTTAATACATAATTAAAATTTGTGTCAAATACCGTGCTTCAAATGGTATTTTCCACACACACACAACAATAATTATCATAATGAAAGAGATTAAACCAAATTTAATCACAGACTCAAATGATTGCATGCTACAGGGTATTTCTTAAAAAATTATTCAGTGCACAAAATCCACACATTATATTATATACCAAATGGAAATACAATCATCTTTAAAAAAGACATTACAATTGTAAGAGTCAACTAGTGGCCTGATAAAACCTACATAATGGTGAACCCCCAAGAAAAACATAGTATAAAATGCAATACACAGTGTGGGTTTTACCCTACTAAATCAACTTCTATACTAGAACTCTTGTGTGGTCTCACAAAGGCTCAACACTAGGTAACAATGCATAAATATAAGGGAAACCCATAAAAGAGAATGGAGGGACAATGAAAAACCTTATGAGTAAATGAAAATGCGTTAACCCTGATAGCATGCCTGTGTAAGATTGTTGAATTTGGAAACAAGGAGGAGTACCGAAAATGTTCATAAAGGTTTCAGAACCAAACAATAGAGGAATATCATTACCTTGTTCAGAGAGGAAGACCAGTGAACATTTCCGTATTCATTCTTGTTTTCACCAGGAAGAACCTGTCCACAACATATACACCAACTCGACCCTCCACTATCATCCTTTGAGAAGTTACGCAGAGTAATGAATCTGAATGGATGGAACAAAAACGTAATTAGACCCTTTCAGAAGAAAAACGAGGAAAAAATTAAGGAACCTGTACCTTTCCATGTGACGTTTGGGAGGTGGCCTACCCGTCACTGGACACAAAGGCCAGGTGATAGGCCTCAGAAGGGCCTCTACGCAGACCTCCATTAAATTTATTGGACAAAGGATTCAATGTGACCCTAACAATCACACTCTCGTTTCTCACATTGAGATAATGCAAAGGAGGACGATGACTCATAAATTTTCATTTGTAAATAGGAAGGGAAAGTTCTTGTCTCAATTATGTTAATGTCCGGTCATATTTCATTATACTAAATTTGCAAAGGAGGGTGGATACCCTTGTACTCCAATGATATACGACCAACTCCTTCAATGTTAGATGGAACATGAACTAAACTTGTTCGATCCTTCTTTCGGGCCAAACTAAGACTAAAATTTATAAGTCACATTTATAGTAAGAGTGTACCTTCTGTATCACAATTATATGCATGTTTTGGAATACTATTAATACTTCCCACTGATGATAAAAATGTCAAGAAATGCAAGAGGCTAAGATTAGCAAGGCCATCCCTAGATAAACTTATGATTACTATGTAACATAAGTGGCTTAAGGGTAGGAAACTTAAGTTTGTGAGATTTGATTAGAGATGACATTTGTACTTGTATTAGAGATGACATTTGTACTTGTAATTTGTTCTTACGTCTTTTGAATATGTTGTTCGTGAGGAAAGAGAATTAATATTCCTAGCAAATTTTTTATTTTATTTTGGTAATTTTGGGGAACATTACATATGGTATCAGAGAAAAGGTTAAAACACTTGGACCTTGAGTAGGCCAAAATATTTACTTAGTACATATTTTTTCTGTTTGTGTAAAACTAACAAAACAATTACAGATACAAAAATAAAACACTTTATTTCTGATGTAATCATGGCAACCTAGAACGAATAATAAATTAGAATCGAGGAGAATCCTGAGAAAAGGCCTCTTGAAGATCAGAGGAAGAATAGTGACGAAATTTCACCGACCGAAGTTCTAGAAAATATGAGAAATCTCATTGTCGAACTGCAAGTTTTCAAAGTAGACAATGAGAAACTGAAAAAGGCACAACAGGAACAACAAGAAAAAAATGAAGTTTTTCTACGAAGCATAGTGACAAATAATAGCCCAAAGGATGATAACCATGAAGAAGAGGTCAGTAAAAGGGCCTCCAAGAATTATGGTCTTGAAGCAGAAAAATGGGATAGCTTGTTCGAAGGTTCAACTGAAGATAAAACAAAAACATGAAGAAAAAGGAAACATGTAGACCATCTTCAAGGAGAGTTTAGGAAAATTAAACCATCTAACTTTGACGGGGAATCCAGAATAGGGGAGGAAGATGAAGCATGGTTATTATACATAAAGAAGTATGTCTAGATATAAAACTATTCCAACAATATGAAGGTTAGAATGGCCATCTATAATTTGAAATGAAAGGCTAGCATATGGTGGCAAGACATGAAGTTGGACAAGGGCCTAAACAAAAAATATATGGAATGGTAGGATTTCAAGAAATACTTTAAGAAATAGTACCTATCTGAAAGTTAATATTAAATAAAAAACAAATAATTTTATGAGCTACGAATCGGTCAAATGGCTATTGATGATATGATAAACAAATTCCTAGAATTACTAAGGTTCGTGCATTATATCCAGGAAGACAAAGTGAAAATCCAGTGGTTCCTAAGATGTTTACCATAGTCCTATAAGAACATAATCGAATTCGATAATCCCAAGTCCTTGAGCGAATTTTTCAGGAAAGCCCAAATGTGTTACGACCAATACAAATAAGGGTCAGAATTTCCCAATG
>JASDQU010588167.1:66826-96605 GCA_032191745.1 Picea mariana | reverse complement strand
ATGGTTATTTTGAAGGAATTCTCTTTCTAACCTGTGCAGATAAACAACCTTGGCAAAGTGATGAAGTGTTCGTCTGGTGGTATGGTAAAACCTAAAGGGAAAGAAGGAAAGTGTGAAAGGACCACATGTACCTCAAGACAGAGCTAGCAAAAATTCACCTTAACCATCTAATTTTTCAACTAACAGATGTCCTCCTCTCTCGCTCGCTCAGGGTGATCTGCTGAAATAAAATCAATTACATAAAATGGGTGCAAAGTAGGAGAGGGTATGTAGATAACTACATCAAGGCTCTGGATGCTCTCTAAGAATGGATCAAGGTATGTGATGTGGGGGTGACTCTGCCAGGGCTATGGATGCTCGTTGGCAGCAGAAAAACACTGCAGCAAGTGAATGATGATAGCTAAAAATCTTGGTGCCAATGAATGCTTTACTCGACTCTTGTCAAAAGAGGACATGGGTCATGGTTACAGGAAACGAAGGTGGAATAAAGGTTGAAACTCCACAGGCAGGCCTGGATTCACCAATCAGGGAATTTCAAATGCAAGGATAGAAGAGGCTCTGATAAAAAACCAATTAAGTTCTTAATCAGCTTTTGCATCAGCTGAGCCCAGGGAAGGAACAAAGATTCTTCTTTCACCTAGTAAGTCACCATTTGTTGAGCACTCAACTCACCCTAAAAATCATTATCAAATTTTATCACTTTTTAGGTACCACTTGGTTTTCTGGATTGTCTGACTCGACTTCATTTTGGGAATTTTTTTATCTTTGATTGTTTTCATGAATCTTATCACCTATTTAGGTCTGTTTGAACTTATGAAACCTCATGAATAAAATACCTTAACACCTAAATTAAGAATCAACAACCAAATGTTGCACCTAACGTGCTCAGGTTTGGTGTTGAAAAAAATTCAAGTAAAGGAACCACCAAAAACAATAGTCGTCGATCGCTGATCCTAATTGGTGGGAGGCGGTCTCGGTTTATGTAGGTTTTCGCATAAAGTTTCAAGAGATATTCAATCTCCTTCGGCATCGGTAGAATACGAGGAAGGTAGATGTTAACAAAGTATGTAAAACAATCGTCGATAGTTGATGCTCGATGCGCTTTATTGGTATCGAAAAAAATACAGAAGGATCACAACAAACATTTTGACCACGATAAAGTGATCTCCGATCGTCGATTCCTGATGCGTTATAGGCATCGAGACTTTTTCGAGGGAGCTGATCTGAGAGCACTTACGTAGGTTTATCGTTGATCGTCGATCCTTGACACTTTTCAGCATCGACAAGTTAGGATTTGGTTTTAGAATGAATGGTTTAAAGAAAGTCCTGAATTCGATTAACACGAGTGAATTAAGTCACTGGTCTTGAATGCCATGTGTCTTTACCATGTAAGAGGGTCGTATGGTCTAGTTCCATCCCAAGTCATTTTTGGTTCCCTAGGAACTAGTCACACCTCCGAGTCATATTTTCCACGTCAGCACTATACGGTAAGATCGATCGGCATCAGAGATTTTGCAGGAGGATATCAACTAAAAATTGTTCATGGTACAATCCTGACCCTTGATCCACCAACTGAAAGAGAGGAACAATGGGACATTTGTGGCATTAGATACAATCGGATTTTGGACATTTGTGGCATTAGATACAATCGGATTTTAGGAACTAGTTAATGCATGATCCCGCATTAGTTTCCACCCTATGCACCAAATAGACAACAACATTTTGAAATCATCGATAGACCGCATTTCCACCCACACCTCCACCATCAACCCATGATGAATTTAAGTTTAAAATCCTTTGAAGATATGGCAGTAGATTTATTGAAATTTCACTCATAACATACATTGAATGGTTGATGCGGCATGGTAAGATCATCCTTGTTTAAATCACTAGAACCATTGTGAACAAATTCATTATGCACGTAAGTGAATTCCAGAGCATCCAAAGGAGCAGAGAGAGCAACTCAAGAACTGGATTAAACCTTTTGATTATCAAAAACCAGGTTTAACAAAGCTTCATAGGTATGTATGCAAGTCTGTCAATTCGTTGGTTGGTTTCTTACACAGTCACTAAACTCTTCTCTAGTTGTAGGAAAAATGTCATCGAGAAATCCATCCACCAGACGCTCTCTGAGAGAACCAAAACTGAAAGAACTGGAGATAAGTGAAGGTTCTTCTCTGGGTACCATGAGGTAATTGGAGTACACCCCTAGGGTGGAGCTTGTCATAAAAACAACAACAACAAAAAATTGCATCCAGCCTCCAGCCTTTGGCGATATAGAGGAAATCACCGGATCTAGGGTAGCACTCCCACCATGGGGGGATCTCTTCAAAATAATTAGCAGAGAATAATTCCCAAAGTATATCCCACACAGTGACCTAGATGTAAGGGTGCTCAATGGCCAGGTGTTCCCCAACATCTGACAGTCGTATTTACACATGATGGCGAGAAGAACCCTCATTTTCCCCTGTATAGAGGTCCTGAAGTGGGTCATCGAACACATGGATGAGAAGAAATGCTTGATCAACGATAAGAATGGAGGGTGCATTGGATTTTTCCTCCTGATAGAATTCCAAAAGTATTATAAGCTTAAGGACCCAGAGGAGTGTCTCAACACAGACTTCATGGTAAATTTTTATGAGTTCCATGACACCAACCGTTTGATGGAATCATGGTGGAAAGAGGAGAAGAAATTCACTAAACGAAGAAATGGTTGGTATGGAATGATTAACCTGAGGGATCCATACATCTATTTGATGGATATAATCTACCATTTATATGGAGAAAAGGACTACTCCAAGTTTTCGGAAGCATGGATGCCTTTGGAAAACACAGCTGCAATTGGCGACAACAACTTCAACTAGAGATAAATAATATCAAAACAATTAAGCATCTTTGTACAACAGGCTCAGACGTCGAATGATCCAGGGGGTCATTCGTCATGAAAGTTACACTGATCCAAATAAAGAAGAAAATGGTACAATGCCAGTGAAGTGGAAATGCATACATGGTTTTACTAAAGCTATTGGTTATGGTATATAAAATCAAAGCTTAACTGTATAATTTTTTTCAACCACTATTCAATGTATAGCTAAACGGTTCTAATCCATTCAACAATGTTCCATGGTGCAATGTTTATGACATGGATTGGTCGTTGTAACACTCCGATGAGTGGACACATCAAAGGGTTCGTTATACCATTGGCAACGCACCGTTCTGGCGGTTAGACAAGGGTGCCTGGATTATGGTCAAATATTGCAAGCATATATGATACGGTTTCATATTGTTGGCAGTTATAAGCATACACTGCTATATTTGGTAAAAAAGTTTGGTGTTCATTTATGGTACAGTGTGTGCAACGTTTGGAGGGCGAGTCGAACTCGTGATCGATCCTGATCAACATGATACTAGCCAATAAATCCATTGTTTCAGCCAACAGTTTATCCGTTTGTTATCAAAAATCTCACAGAGATGAAATCCAATGCGCCTAAGTTGGGATTGAACCCTCGACCCGCACCTTTATAACCAAGGGTTTCAGCCGAGCCAAAGGGGGGACGGAGCCAGAGGATGGAGGAGAGATTCGTTGTAATTTGTCCAGCATTCTATTTTGAACAACTGTCGAATTTGTTTTGACAAAGGATGGAGGAGAGATTCATTGTAATTTGTCCAGCATTCCGTTTTGAACAACTTCTGAATTCATTTTTAACAGAGATGGGAAACAGAAGATAGCGTTTTTGCTGTAAACTATTCCAATGTTGTTTCTTTCTAAAGTCGACCATTCTCTGTATTAATTGGCTTCTTTGTCTTATGAAGTCCATTTAGTAATTTTCAGAGAGGAGGTCTTGAAGGATTCTATATAGCATATTGTTCTATTTCTAAAGTTGATTTGCAGAGATTCCAGTGCCATTTGTACCATTTTGAAGAGATTAATGAATCGGTACCCATTGGAGAGGGACCCGGAGATGTAGCCCAGTGAAGGGGGTGAACTCCGTTATCAAACTCTTTTGTTCTTGACTCTCATTTTCTGTTTCATATTCTCTTTCTATTGCTTTCAGTTTGTAGATTTCAGCATTTAATAAACACACTAATGCTTTTGAAAAATCAAATTGTAAACTAATGATAAGCATTCATAGCTTTTACATGCACATATGTTGAGATCCAACAGATCATCGAAGGAAGGAGAGGCACCAACTTTCTACATGGCCTCATATTTGCTCGATGTCATGTTTGCAAGGAACGTCTTCGCCGTCATGAATCTAAGATGGCATATTGCAGAGATCCCGGTCAACATCTACTTCAGTGTCCTATGGGAGAATAGGTACAAGAAATCTTATGCACTCATCTACGATGAATTTAACACCCACATTTATTTTATGTTTTTTAAGAAGGAATGCCATTGGCTATTGGCAACAGTCAAGAAAATGATATCCAAGGTAGGCCATTGGTACTTGGACAAGTGCTCAACCTATATCAGGGTGTTCGAGGCCACCAGAGCACCACATATCCTTCCAGCTCATGTCCCTGACTAACTCATCGTGGGTGAAATATGTTATCAGATCGTCCTGTAGGGATATAATTCCACATTGGTCAAGGATAAGAAATGGGATTTCATACCCTATGGTTTCCATATGGGGTTCTATCTGGTAAAGGATACTTCTCAATGCAAACAAGAAGGGCTGAGATAACTTGAATTCAGGTTCCTGACAAGATGATTCCCCAAGCATGACCCTAAAGGCTTGGTCATCCAACATGCTTCGCAAGTATCATCATGTTGGTCGTATGATCACGATAATTTTGAGGATGAAATATTCAAAGAAAACACCCAAGACTGGGACAAGGTGGTGCAGAGGATGTCCAACGCAAACATGACTAGGTTCAAGGCCACGAGCATAGATGAATAGGTGGAAACAATAGAGAATTTGGCTCAATAGGCCCTTATATCTAAGGAAGAAGTCAGAGTGGTAGAGACAACATAGGTGTAGCAAAGGGGATTGTTCTTGACACTAGAGGCACAAACAAAGGGATTTCTCTTAACGGCAGAGGCATAGAGAGTCATTCATCAATTTCATAATGACCCAGACCTCGTAGAGATGATGAGGGTTCTTGCTGACAACCCAATTGAAACTTAGGGAGGACCAACTGACCTAGAGCTAATATAGATTGAAGAAGCCACTAGGTCAGATAACCCTCAAGCTTCAACACCACAGGTCAGATCACCAAGGGAAGTTTTGGCTCATCTTGATATAGTGAGGACATCAGGGAGAACAAGTACACCAAATCCCCTATTCGATCTAATAACCATCTATGATGATGAGGATATTTCAAAGGTATCACTGGTCACTCTGGTGAAAATCACAAGGGAAACAAAACCTGAGAAGGAATCCACCTCGAGTCCCGATGCTCCAAGTCAGATCAATCCATAGAACGAGCACAAGGTAGAAATTTCATTGGATGCTGAGCCACTTGACACACTGGGAATCCTAATGGACAACTCGAGGGAGGAGATAGGATCGAGAGAACAAGGGGAAAAAACTCCACAATAGGAAACCAACATCTCGACAACCAATTACTAGGTAAGTACCGAGCCTGCCCCTGATTCATCAATTTTGGCCAGTACTTTACCCCCCCTGATGAGAAATAACCAAAGTTCGATCCTTCAGGACATACAAAATAGGTTCAGGAACTTAGTCTTAAACATATATACACTGTTAGGATTCTAGGAAACACTCTTACTTGGGGAGAGAAAAAGATCCCTAAACCTATGGATGAGGTCACCAATATACAAGCAATCAACTACGACCCAAAGAGGAAATCCAGCATGAATAGAAGAAACAAGAAAAGGAGGCTTACTTTGGATAGTTCCATCCTCATCACCACATAGGAGAAATTGATTAGTACAGAGCATGCCAATACGTCTGAGCTTATCGGCACGGGAATGGAAATCACAGATGCCACCCTAGATAAAGCAAGGAAAGACAAAGAGGAGATGGCTGCTACGCTAAAGGAGTTGGAACATTTGCACCATTTGGAGAAATACTATCAGGACTCCACACAGGCCACAATATTCTTGAGAAGCGAATTCCAAGATGCCTACAGAAAATTCAAGAGTGAGCGGAACCTTTTCACTATAGGGATAGCCGACTTCTAGGAAGACACCCTTATGGCACTAACAACATGAAAATACATGGAAATATGGTATGATAAGGCCCACCAAGCGGTAGAAGGAATTGATTACATCATCATGGTTCAAAAGGGTCGAGATGTTGAAGAGCATGATATTCAGGTGCTAAGGGACAACAACATCGACCGTATAAGGAAATCGGTCGAATACTGGGTGAAGATGGCCCAAGAACCTCAGTGGGAGATCCAAGAGAATTAGATTGATTATGAAAGGAACTGGACCAATATCAATTTGGCGATGAGAGACATTGGTCTCCCATAATTGGGCACATTCGAGGACTTTGTCGACTTGCATGACACAGTCAAACTACATGCAGAACAAGACTCATCATGGACTACAGAGATAGAAAAGGTGGTGAACATGGAACCAGGTCAAGTAAAACAGTTCATGGAGCACTCGATCAAGGCTCAGACAGTGTTACAGTAGTTATGTGTTAAAATAGTCAAGTATCGAGCACGGGCAGTGGAGATAAAGGAGATCCTTTTGGCCCCAATGGACCAACACATATTCTTGTATGCCAACACATGCGAGGAACTCTTCGTCAAATGGTCAGAATATGAGAAGAGTTATCCACTCAAGTGAAACCACTTGATGACTCTCATAAGACTGAGAGATGAAAGCACCATGTGGTGATGTCTTGTTTTACTTAGCTTGCACTTTTGATAGTTATTTTTAGTTAATAATTTTTTATAAATAAGAGGATCGACCTGCTAGAAGAGTTCGATGGTTTTTACAAAGACCCTCATTTTTTTAATTGTAAAGAACTATTTCAGAACTACCTTAATTGAGAAGTCATGTTTAGGACCGAAGAAAAGTTTTTGTTTTTCATCAAAGGCGTGGGTGATTGGATCATAAGGAGGAATTACTTCTGACTTTATCTCATGACTGGATGATGTAATGAGTAAGAGTTTATGAATCTATTGATAAGTTAGTTGATTCAATATTTTTATAGTTCTTATCTCTAATGATGGAAATAAAATCGTGTGGTTAATGAATGATTAGTGATTAGAGCTAAGGAAACTAATTTTCTTACCATCATTTTATTGCATGTATGTTTTCTTTCGATAATTGTATCTCAGTCAATAATTGGAATACCAACAAGTTGATGTATCAGTAATAAGCTTGTTGTAGGTGTGAAAATATTTGTCTGCAATATGCTTGAGTGCAAGGGTTATCCTGAGCTTAGCCTTCCTTAGTAGTTAAGTTTTCCCCCTTTTCTTATACCCAACTAGTTTATACCAGCACCTATATTTTATCAGACCCACCTATAAGAGAAAATACAAAAAAGAGAACGTTCAAACTGAAGGAAGATTTTTCATGAGAAGATATCCTATAAATCACTACGTAAATCCCATCGATTAATTGGCTAGATCACTAGATCCAGAGAACCATTCCACTATCAAACGCTGCATAGTCTAATTGGGCCTCGGTGGTGGGTTTGGTTCCTACTTTTGAGTTAAAGGGATTTAGTACCCCTCAACAACGTGTAAGGAACATAATATTTTTATGTCCATTTCTAAGGATGTTGTTGATGAGGAGGTCGAAGTTCTCCCAGTAGAATAACTACCCCTAATAGATAATGACCCTACTCCACCCTATGGTCCACCAGAAGTTGAATCCTTGATTTCATTTCATTCCCTCACTAGCTTCTCTTCTCCCCAAATCCTCAAGCTCATTGGCTATGTTAATCATGTGAAGGTCATAATCCTTGTTGATAGTGGTAGAACCCATAATTTTATTCATCGTTGCATTTCCCAGAAAATCAATTATTATATCCATGTAGTCAACAATTTTCAAACCATGATTTCCAATGGTGGTTCTATGAAATGTGGTGGGTGTTTTGAAAATGAGCACCTACAAATTGGTCAGTACCACCTAAAATATCATATTTTTTCGATATACATAGCGGAATTTTATATTATTCTTGGTGTTGAATTATTACACACTCTTGCCCCCATTCTCATGGACTTTAAGGACATAACCATGCAATTCCAACATGAGGGACAAGAATATAAATTCCAAGGCATCACAACAGGTTCACTTGAGATCATCAGTTCCCACTGAATGGAAATGATACCCAAAATTTCCATTATGGAATTATTTCCCAACTCCATTCCATTCATGCCATTGAGACACCCTATGTGCACCCTAAACTCCAATCTATATTTTCCCAACACCAAGCTATATTTAACACTCCTTATGGAATTCCCCCTTCCCATGGTGCCAATGATCATTCCATTCATCTAGTACCCACTAGTGTTCTTCCCAATTTTCTCCCTTATCATCATCCCTTTGTGATGCAATATCATCGCCATCAACATTAAAAGGAGGCTTGATAGGAGGACAATGCATCATCCAACGTGTACATGAAATCTGATTTGGATTCTCAAAGGAGGAAGCACCTTTTTTTTTAATTTTGAATTTATGAAAAAGGATGTAATAAATGATCTTTAATGTTTGGAGGTTGAAGCCGTTTCAGGAGATCCTAACGAATTTTAATTTCTTTAATGTATAGAGAGATTGTACAAATGTTGATCATCGATCCTTATCCATATTGTAAATGCTCATGAATTCATAGCTAACCTAGGAGTATGATACTTGATTTTGATGTGATAGTAGTATGTAGTCAAAAGAGAAGGATCGAGAAGCCCCTTCATGTATAAAACTTGTAAATTATGCCATTTTGGTTGTTGTTGTTGCTATTGTTAAACCAAGTTGAAGTTAGGTTGTTAAAGTTGTTGAAGCGCATTGTATTCTTGATGTAGAACAAAAAAGGATTGCAAGAACTCTATGTATATAATCTTTATTTGAATATAAGAGCAGGGAGATTTTCTTCAATACCTAAGTTTGTTTTCTAAGATAATTGATTGAATGAAGATTATATTTATGCATTATTGTGTTTTATATATGTGTGTTTATGTTTCAGTGAATGAATCTTTGATATTTGCATAAGTTTCAATTTTTTCTCTTCTGAAATATTTGGTTAAGGAACACATAGTGCCCATGCATGGAGTGTGCATGCTAGAGTCGTTGAAATACTTAAAAGATCACAAGGGATAGAGTAAATTTTTATAGAGATAGTGAAAGGCATGCATGTATACTCATTGAGTATAAGTTCTATGAGAAAGACCCGTGCAAGGAGTATGGAGGTCCGACACTTAGAGAATTTTCAAAAATTTCCTAAGGCAAGTGCAAGGAGTGCAGACCAGAATTCCTATGAGACTTCAAGCTCAGGATAAATAGCACAAAGTGTGCGGCAGGATTAAAAACTCCTTGATTATAAAGGCTCATGAGAAGTAGCAGTGAAATTCCTTTGGAGGAGATATTTTGGTGTGTTTGAAAAATGGATNCAAGAAGTGTAAAGGAGGCGGAATCGCCAAAGTCTCAAAAACTCGAAACTCATTTGGAACATTGATCATCATGGAAATGTGTCAGCAGATCATTGATTTTCTGAAGATCGGCCCTTCAAGCGGAAAGAGGCACTAGGGTGAATATTCAAAAATATCTTGAAGTGTTGAAGAGAGGAACTCAGCCCAGTCGTTGATCAGGAAGGAAACACGATGAGGAAGGAGGGATCTTTCGGTATTTCGGCGTTCAAAAGATACATGGGGTTGTGTTGTGTTGTGTGGATTCCCAAACTCCCGAAGATAGAAATAAATCTGAATCATCCATCTATTGGAGCATGAGGTCCATCAATTTGTTACTTGTGTGTATTCGTCGATTCGTCACTTTGGGAAATATGTGGAGAGGTGTTTTTTTTTAAATCCCATAAGTGTGAAGTGGGTATATATCGTCGATCTAGTGGTGGAATAGGACTCATCCGATCACTTGATTCAACATTAAGAACTCTGGGAGAATAGAACGTTGGAACAAAAAAATATTATAATATGAAGCCCAAAGTCCCGAACTCATTCCTTGTCATGGATTTCAACAGGTCATGTGGATTGTTGATCTTTTTTTTCATTCAGTGCATAGCCACTTCGATGTTCGGGAGGAACACAATATTTTTTTGTTGAGAATCTTGAAGCTTGAGTGATCCAAAGTCTTGAGTTCTTCGAAGATTGGATATTTGGCTCACATTTTTGGTCCACTGTCCCTTATAGGGCTTGTTAATTCTTCGGGCCCCCGCTAAAAGAGGATTTTCCATTCGAGAGTGGAAGGTAAAGGACTTTTGTAATTGGTTTTAAGGGTTCAGCATAATCCTATGAACTGATCCAACTCCCAAGTTTGATTGATCCTAGAACAGGAGGTTACTCAATTCCTAGGGAGTGGGTGGAGGTTTTCATCAAGTAGTATCAGAGCCTGAATTAATCTTTGTGAAGGAAAACTTGGAACCATGTCTCCAAGAAGATGCAGGGACATACCTGTAGCGAATCCAGTAATGGAAGAGGAGATGAGGTGAATTCATACAAGACTAGATGCTATGGAGATGGCACAGAGAAGAGCACCAGATGCTGGTGACATTTGCGAAGCTGAGAGTTAAGATGTTGAAGTAGAAGGAGATGCAAGGGAAGAATCTGCAGAAGAACAACTGTTGAGAGTTGTTGTCAAAATGGGAGCTATAGAAAAAATAGAGGTCCCAAAGTATGAATCCAACTTAGATGTTGAGGAGATGTTGGATTAGATAAGTTCTTTGGACAAGTAATTTTACTATGAGGAGATTGATGAGGAGAATAAAGTGATGTACACGGTCACCAGGCTAAAGGGACATCCAGCGTTGTGGTGGGATGAACTACAAGATGATAGAAGGTGCAAAGGTAAAAAAAATCTAAGATTTGGGATAGAATGGTAGCTAAGTTAGCAGTTAAATTCATACCCAAATATTATTAGATAATTTTTTTTAGGAAATTTCAGAATCTAGGACAGAAGGTATTGTTAGTGAAAGAGTACACTGAATAATTTTAGAGGCTGAACATCAGAGCAGGGCGTCGAGAGAACGATGAAGAAAAAAATACCAGGTATATAAATGGCATGGGGTATGATATACAAGATGAAATCAATATGATAACAGTAAGGCCTATAGAGGACTCTTATCAAGTGGCACTGAAAGCAGAGGAAAATTTGGTCAGGAAGCAAAGCCAGTGAAACAAAGGGAACACTCCAAGAAGTGGTAGAGGAATTGTCCAAGAGAAATTCTTGAAACCCGGAGATGAAGCTGGAAAGTATCACAACTAGACAAAAAGAGGAGGAAGTTATAGAGGGGTACAATATGGTGGAAGAAACTATTTTCCTAGAGGAAGAGTAAGAGGTAGAGGAGGAGAAGTGAAATTCTATGCATGTGGAAAGACAAGGCATATGTCTTGGGAATGCCCTAAGAAAAATAAATTTGGAGGTGGAGAAGCTCACATTTCCAAAGTGAATAAGAGGAACGTGGAAGTAGAAGTATATGAAGAAGGGAGATCCCTCATGATGAGGAAAGTTCTCATAAAACCAAAGAAAGAGGCAAAAGAGCCAATCTAGAGAAACAACTTATTCAGGACTTCTTGCAAGACCAAAGACATGGTATGCAAAGTGATTATAGATAGTGGGAGCACTGATAATCTGGTATCAACAAAAATGGTGGAAAATATGGAGTTGGAGACAACTTCACATCCAAACCCATACAAGGTACCATGGATGCAGAAAGGACACCAAGTCATGGTAAGTCTACAATGCAAGGTCAAGTTTAAAAAAGGAGGTTATAAGGATGAAATTATTTGTAATTTTATACCCATGGAAGTTTGTCATGTTCTATTGGGAAGACCATGGAAATATGACAAAAATATCATACAAGACAGGAGGAAAAATACTTACACCCTTGAGAAGAATGGTTGTAAGCATATGTTACTACCAATAGAAGATAAGGGAGTGAAGGAAGAATCTATTCCTAGCATACTTCTCATGAGTGGGAAGGAAATATTGAACAAAGTCAAGAAAGAACAAGAGATGCAGTTTGTTGTGGTGAGAAAGCCAAGAGTCATCCTTACGAGCACTTCTATGGATGATCTGCCTATAGAAATTCAAGAATTGTTGGATGAGTTTTCCGACATCATGGTGGAAGAGTTACCTCACTCTTTACCACCCATAAGGAGTATCAATCATCACATTGACCTTATTCCAGGAGAAAGTTTTCCAAATAAAGAAGTGTATAGGTTGACACCTCAAGAGAATGAAGAGGTCAAGAATCAGGTCTGGGAATTGTTGGATAAACGTTTGGTTAGATAAAGCTTGAGTCCATGCGTAGTACCAACTATGTTAAGTCCAAAAAAATATGGAGGATGGAGAATGTGCACAGGTTCAAGAGCCATCAACAAGATAACCATCATGTATCGATTCCCTTTACCCAGGATGGATGATTTGATGGATTGCTTGAGTGGAGAAAATTATTTTTCCAAGATAGACTTGAAAAGTGGTTATCATTAGATAAGAATGAGAGAAGGAAATGAATGGAAGACAACATTCAAAACTAATGAAGGATTGTATGAGTGGCTTGTTATGCCATTTGGCTTAACAAATTCCCCAAGCACATTCATGAGATTAATGAATGAGGTACTCAAAGATTTCATTTATAAGTTTATAATTGTGTATTTGGATGACATTTTAGTTTTTTTTAAGACTAAAGGAGAACATTTGAGACACTTGAAACTGATGTTAAGGAGGATGCAGTAGGAAAAACTGTTGATAAATATGAAGAAATTTTCTTTCATGAAGACAAAACTCATATACTTGGGTTTTTTGATCTCTTAAAATGAGTTGAAGATGGATCCAGAGAAGGTGAGGGAAATCAAATAATTTCCTTCTCCAAGAACCGTGTTTGAGGTAAGAATTTTTCATGGATTGGAAAGTTTTTACAGGAAATTCATTAGGAATTTCAGTAACATTTTTGCACCCATAATGGACACCATAAAGAAAAAGAACTGATCTTTTAATTGGACAATAGAAGCTGAAAAATGATTCAGAGTATTGAAAGAAAAGATCACAGAATGATTGATTCTGGTTCTTCCAGATTTCAAGAAGACATTTCAGGTGAGATGTGATGCCAGTGGAGTAGTTATTGGTGCAGTCTTGAGCCAAGACAATAATCATGTTTCTTATTTCAATGAGAAGTTGAATGAAACTAAGAGGAAGTACTCAACGTATGACAATGAGTTTTATGTTGTAATACAAGCTCTAAAAAAATGGAGGCATTACCTTATTCTGAAGGAGTTTGTCTTGTACAATGACAATCAGGATTTACAGTTCATAACCAGACAAGACAAGTTGAACCAAAGGCATGTTAAATGGGTAGAATTCATGCATACTTTTACTTTTGTTATTAAGAACATTAGTGGTAGCACTAACAAAGTTGTTGATGCCTTGAGTAGGAGATGGATGATTATGTAGGAATTCCAAGTGAAGACCTTAGGGTTTGAACACCTTAAAATGATGTATTGAGAAGATCCATAATTCAAGGAGGCTTAGGAAGCATGTGAAAACCCTTTTCTAAGGGACATAAGTCATTGGATGGAGTATTTGATCCAATTTGGACTTTTTTTCAAAGGAAGCCAATTATGTATTCAGAAATTCTCAATGAGAGACAACCTATTGAAAGAAAAGCATAGTGGGGGATTGGTTGGACACTTCAGTCATGATAAGACTTACGCACAATTGAATTTTTTGGAGTACTTCACACACACCTAGGGTTTATTTTTCCTAAGGTTTTCCCTATGTTTATTAGTCATTATCCAGTCTCCTAAAGTTTAGGGAGAATATTCCTCTAGGATAATATTCTCTTCAGTTTTCACTTCAGTTTGATCAGTTGAGTGGAGTCTAGATGCTACATTGGGATTATCACCATGCAACATTGGGATCATCCACAACTAATGTGAATTTTCCTTGGGATCATCACCAGACTAGAACATTACTCATGATTCCATGATCTCTTCCTCACTTCACTCTATTTCAGTAAGTTAATTGAAGACTGATAGACTAGTTAACTCACACTAGGTGGTAGTTCACTCCCATAACTGCCTAAGAGACTAGACTAGGTGGAAGTTTACTCCTGTAACTGTTGTTGTGTGTCCAGATCACTCTATACTACCTCTTTGGCTCATTAGTTACTCATGTATCCTATATCTATTGTAAATTATTCACTCTTTGAGTGTGGAATATGGTTAATGAGAATTCTTCCATTATTTCTCAATTTGTCTCTGTAAATGTGTGTGGTATTTTCTGGATACATATATTATGTGCAGGTTCAACACATTTAATGGTATCAGAGCTAAAGAAATACTAATCAAAATCTACACCAAATTATTTTTGCAGGTACTGAAGATTGAAGAACATAGAAAGATAGATTATTCATTGGCAATACTTCTCACGCCTCATAACTATTTGGAATGGAAGCCAAAAATTTAGTTGTAGCTCAGATGCAAAGGATTGTAACAACTAACTGTGGCCACAGAAGTAGATCCCGATTCCACTGATGAGAAAAATGATTTTCTCAATAGACAATATATGGCCATAGGATTTATTTGCTTGTCTATTTCTCCAGAAATTCTCCACCGAGTATATGATTTCTCACAAGACTCAACTCCAAATGAATTATGGACCATATTGGAGATTCTATTTGTGGATAAAGAATATTGTGAATATTTCATGCAGGAGGCTGAATGGATAGAACCAGATGAGAAGACATCATAAGATCAAACATTTTATTTTGAAGAATATTCTACACAAGTATTTGCACAAATTTGTATTCCATTAATTGAAGATGATGTCGACTCCATTTCGTATTTTTTTTTTCTGAATTTCATGTGAAAAATATATGGAATGCAACTCAGGGGTCACATGTAGACACTTTTCCATGTGCAATGCATGCATCCCAAGAGACAAAAAGGTGGTCACACACATCATACTCAATTATGATATTTTCTGAGAAACATTTGCAGAAACAAATTGGATTTTTGAATTCATCTTGGGAAAATATCCAATTTCAAAAAAACAATCATCTGAAACAGATTATGGGAAGTGTATTTATGATCATTTTAAAATCAATAAAATTTCAACATTTTTTTCCAGAAACGGCCTTTTCAAAGTTTCATCCAAACTTTATTTGGATATTCTTCATTACAAGAAGAGAAAGTGGATATGTGTGGAAATATCAATGGTGCATCTAGTTCATCAGATCCATGCAGACACCTACATCTTACACAAAATATTCAATGCGCACAAACTTGCACAGTTGCGAGGTCTTCTTGGAGTGAAGGACAAGGTTGCTTACCAACTGCTTTTTGTTCCTTCTCATTTTTTTATGCATTGTAATTTGAGGGAGGGGGGGGGGTGGTTTCCCATGATTTTTTCCCTCTTTCCTCATTTATTTCAGTGTATATTTTTCATTTGGGTACCTAACATGGCCTCATTGCCAGGACCCATTCTTTATTTTCACCATAGTGGTGTTTAGGTTGGGTGTTGGAGTACTTCACACACACCTAGGATTTTTTTTTCCTAAGGTTTTTCATATGTTTATTAGTCATTATCTAGTCTCCTATAGTTTAGGGAGAATATTCCTTTCGGAGAATATTATCTTCAGTTTTCACTTCAGTTTGATCAGTTGAGTGGAGTCTAGATGCTACATTGGGATTATCACCATGTAGCATTGGGATCACCACCATGTAGCATTGGGATCATCACCAGATAATGTGCATTGTCCTTGGGATCATCACTATACTAGTGCATTACTCATGATTCCCTGATCTCCTCCTCACTTCACTCTCTTTTAGTTAGTTAACTAAAGACTGATAGACTAGTTAACTCAGACTAGGTGGTAGTTCACTCCCGTAACTGCCTGAGAGACTAGACTAGGTGGCAGTTTACTCCCGTAACTGCTGGTGTGTGTCCATATCACTCTAGACCACCACTATGGCTCATTAGTTACTCATGTATCTTATATATATTCTAAATTATTCACTCTTTGAGTGTGGAATACGGTTAATGATAATTCTTCCATTCTTTCTCTCTTGCTTCTTCTTTCTCAATTTCTCTCTGCAAATGTGTGTGGTATTTTCTAGCTAGATCTATTCTATGCAGGTTCAACACATTTATAGAGTTTTTCATACCATTGGTTGGGTATAAGGTATGACGTGAATAAATTCTTGGGAAAATGTAGAGTCTTCTAGTATGCAAAATGGAAACAACAAAACATGGGTCTATATCAGCCATTGCCTATTCTAGACAGACCGTGGGATGCCATACAAATGGATTTTATGTTGGGATTAGCAAGAACCCAGAGGGGGAGTGATTCCATATTTGTACTAGTTGACAGGTTCTCAAAGATGGCACATTTCATACCATGCCATAAAACCAATGATGCTACTCACATACACAATTTTTTTTTCAAGGAGGTTGTGAGATTACATGGCTTGTCGAGAGGTATAGTCTCAGACATAGATACCAAATTCATCAGAAAGTTTTGGAGGACTCTATGGAATAAGGTGAAGACAAAATTTTCCTTTAGTTCAACATATCACACTAAGACAAACAGACAAACTAAGGTAGTAAATAGAATCTTAGGAAATTTGTTGAGGATTTTGGTCACTGAACATCACAGTCAGTGGGATCAAATTTTGCCTCAAACAAAGTTTGCTTATAATTATTCACCAAATAGAAGCAATGGAAAAATTCCATTTCAGATAGTGTATGGAATGCATCTAAGAGGAATTTCAGAGTTAATAACTTATGGACATGATGAGTTTCGAAGTGTAGGAGCTGAATACTTTGCTGCAGGAATGTAGAAACGTCATGATCATATAAAGGGATAGTTACAGGATAGCGGCAAGAAGTACAAGAGACGAATTGATCAGAGAATAAGAGAGGTTCATTTCAAAGTTGGAGATCAATTTTTATCACATCAGAGGAAGGAAAGGTTCCCAAGGGGAACATATAAAAAATTAAATACGAAGAAGATAGGACCATGCAAAATCCTTAGAAAATTTGTTGCCAACGCTTATAAAATTGAGCTTCCAGAAAAATGTTGGAATATCACCAATATTCAATGTTGCAGACATATACCCTTACAGGATGGATGATACAAGAGAATCAAGTTATCAGAAGGACATCTAGTGGGAGAAGCAGATGGCCACAACAGAAAAACCACAAATGGAGAAAATTATAGATCAAAGTATTGGAAAGAAGACTAGGAGGAAGACTTATTTTGAATACCTAGTGAAGTGGAAACACCACCTAGCAGAAGATTCCAATTGGATAATTGAACCTAACATTCAAAAACATGGAAATATAGTGCAAGATCTCATGGAAAGGAGTCCATGAATCTTTTGTTCTGAGGAGTATGATGCAGGAGCATTGCCATCAGCATTAAAAGGAGGCCAGACAGGAGGACAACGCATCATCCAGCGTGTACATGAAAGCTGATTTGGATTCTCAAAGGAGAAAGAGATTTTTTTTGAATTTTGAATTTATGAAAAAGGATGTAATAAATGATCTTTAATGGTTGGAGGATGAAGCCATTTCACGAGATCCTAACGAATTTTAATTTCTTTAATGTATAGAGAGATTGTACAGATGTTGACAATCGATCCTTATCCATATTGTAAATGCTCATGAATTCATAGCTATCCTAGGAGTAGGATACTTGATTTCGATGTGATAGCAATAGGTATTCATAAGAGAAGGCTCGAGAAGCCCCTTCATGTATAAAACTTGTAAATTCTTCCATTTTGGTTGTTGTTGTTGCTATTGTTGAACCAGGCTGATGTTAGGTTGTTAAAGTTGTTAAAGCTCATTGTATTCTTATTGTAGAATAGAAGAGGATTGCAAGAACTCTATGTATATACTCTTTATTTGAATATAAGAGCAGGTATATTTTCTTCAATGCCTAATCAATTTGTTTTCTGATCTAAGTGATTGAATGAAGATTCTATTTATGCGTTATTTTTTTATATATGTGTGTGTTTATGTTTCGGTGAATGAATCTTTTGGATTTTTATAAGTTTCAGTTGTTTCTCTTCTGAAATATTTTGTTAAGGAACACACAGTTCCCAAACAATGTGTGTGCGGGATAGATTCGTTGACAGACTTGAAATATCAGAATGGATAGAGTAAATTTTTACAGATATAGTGCAAGGCATGCATATATAATTGTTGAGTATAAGTTCTCTAAGAAAGACCTATGCAAGGAGTGCGCAAGGCCGACACTTAAAGAAGTGTCAAAAATTTACTAAGGAAGGCAAATGCAAGGAGTGCACAGTGGAATTCCTATGAGACTTAAAGATCAATATAAATATTGTAAAGTGTGCACCATGATTCAAAACTCCTCAAGTATAAAGGCTCAGGAGAAGTAGCGGTGAAATTCCTTTGGAGGAGGGATTTTGGTGTGTTTGAAAAATAGACAGACAAGATCCATTCGGGGGGGGGAACAATAGCATTCTACAGTTGTTATATTGTGAGGATTTTCATGTGTGTTAAGTCTCGAAGTTCTTCAGACTTCTCCAGTCGAACGATTTCGTTCGAGAAGTGTAAAGGAGGTAAAATCCCCAAAGTCTCGAAAACCCGAAACTCATCTAGAGCATTGATCGTCATGGACACACGTCAGTGGATCATTGATTTTTAGAAGATCAGCTCTTCAGGAGGAAAGAGGAACTAGGGTGAAGATTTGACAATCTTCTAAAGTCCCAAAGAGTGGAACTGATCCCAGCCATCGATTAGGAAGGAGACACGTGGAGGAAGGAGAGATATTTCGGTATTTTGGTGTCTGAGAGATACATGGGGTTGTGTTGTGTTGTGTGGATGCACAAAATCCCTAAGACCAAAATAAATCTAAAACATACATATGTCGGAGTGTGAGGTCTGTCGATTTTTTACTTATACATATTCGTCAATTTGACACTCCAGGAAATATGTGGAGAGGTGTTTTTTTTAAATCCCAGAAACCTAGAGTTTTGAAGCAGGTATAGATCATCGATCTGGTGGTGTAATAGGAGTCTTTCGATCATTAGATTTGACATTCAACGCTTTGGGAGAATAGCACATTGTGGCAGAAAAAGAAACCGTTGAAGGCCGAAGTCTCAAACTCATTCCTCACCGTGGATTTCAACGGGTCCTGTGGACCATTGATATTTGTTTTCATTTGATGCATAGTCACTTTGATGTTCGGGAGAAACACAATATTATTTTTTTGAGACTCCTGAATCCTGGGAGCTCCGAAGTCTCGAGTTCTTTGGATATTGGATATTTGGCTCACGGTTTTGGCCCATGGGCCCTTTTAGGGATCGTTAGTGCTTCACACCCCCCTCCGAAAGAGGATTTTCCATTCAGGAAAGGAAGGTAAAGGATCTGTGTAATTGGTTTTGAGGGCTCACCAGGAGCCTACGAGTTGATTGAGATCCTAAGTTTGATCAATCCTAGGCCGGGATGTCGCACGAACCCCAGGGAGTGGGTGGGGGTTTGCATCACTTTTCCCAAACAAATGTTCAATAATTGCTAGAATTAGGTGTTATCCTTCCTAGTACCATCTCCTATTCTTCTCCAGTAGTCATGGTACTCAAGAAAGAAGGAAATTGGTGCATGTGTCATGATTTTCATGCTCTCAAGAAACTCACACTCGAAGACAAATTTCCCATTCCTATCATTGATGAACTCTTGGATGAATTGAGTGGTTCCCAATACTTTACAAAACTTGATCTCATTTCTGGCTACCACCAAATACACATGAAAGAGGAATACATCCCCAATACTACCTTTAGAAATCATGAGGGTCACTATGAGTTCTTGGTCATACCCTTTGGTGTATGTAATTCCCCCTCCACTTTTCAAAGTATCATGAATCATGTATTCTTCCCTTTCCTCCATCGTTTTGTCTTATTTTTATTTGATGATATCCTCATCTATAGTCAAACTTGGCAATCCATCTTACTCATATGGATCAATTTATCCATTTTTTCTCTAAGCATAAATGTTTTCTCAAAAAATCTAAATACGCTTTTGGCACCTCTAAGGTTGAGTATATAGGTCATATTGTTTGCAAGGATGGTGTAGAGGTGGATCCTAAAAGAATTGAAGATATGAAGGATTTTCCTCACCCTAAAACTCTTAAAATCTTGTGTGGGTTCTTGGGTTTGATGGCTTATTATCGCAAGTTTGTTAGAAATTATGGAAAAATTGCACCTCCTCTCACTACTCTCCTTAGAAAGAGTGCTTTCAGTTGGACTCGAGTAGTTGATTAGTTCTTCCAAGCCTTGAAAGAGGCTATGTGCACTACTCATGTTCTGGTACTACCGACTTCATTAATACTTTTGCCCTGGAATGTGATGTGTTAGGAAAAGGTAATGGAGTAGTCCTCATGCAAGATGGTCAAAATTTGGCTTTCACTAGAAAACAACTCTCAGAGTGAAATTTAGACCAATCAACCTATGAAAAGGAAATGTGGGTTATTTTTCATGTAGTGGATCTCTTGGGTAAATTCTTTCAAATTAAAATGGGTGATCGTAGCCTTAAGTATTTTCTGGAGAAAATAATTTCCTCCTTGAAGCAATAAAAATGGGTGACCGATATCTTTGGATATGATTATGATATCATCTATAATAAGGAAACTAAAATGTGGTTTTTGATGCTCTTTCAAGGGAATATGAAGAAGAAGGGTCCCTCTTTTCCCTCTCATTCATTATCATAGACTGGATTCAAGTTTTTCACCTGGAATGTTTGCAACACCACAAAATTTCTAGCATGATCCAAAAATTGAAACAATATCCTCAAGCCTCTCCAGGGTACTCTTGGCATAGTGAAGAGATTTGTTATAAATGTCTCCTATATTCAATCAAGCAGTCAAACCTTAAATCCATGGTGCTCTCTGAGTTGCATGCTTCACCCATAGCTGGGCATTCAGGGTTCATCAAAACCTATGAATGGGTCAAGCGTTATTTGTTTTGGGATGGTATAAAACAAGACATATGCACCTTTGTGGTTGAATGTGATACATGTCAATGAAATAACGGATAAAATCTCAAAGCTCCAGGCACACTCCAATCGCTCCTGATTCCTTCTTCTATTTAGAGGTATATTTATATGGATTTCATTATTTGATTACCTAAATCGGGAAATAAGTCAGTCATCATGGTGGTAGTAGACCATATTTCCTAATATGCTCATTTTTGTGCTCTTCAACACTAATTCACTGCATCCAAATCACTGCATCCACAATGGCTCAATTTTTTATGGATAATATGTTAAAACTCCATGGAATAGCTCATTCTAGTGTCTATGATCGAGATCTAACTTTCACTAGAAATTTTTGGCATGAATTGTTTAGGCTCTAGGGAACCCAATTGCATCTTAGCACCACCTATCATCACTAGACTGATGGGAAAAATGAATCTTTCAACAAGTGTTTGGAAACATATTTTTGGTGTTTTGCATCCGACAAAAAAATCAATGGTCTCAATGGTTACCCCTAGTTGAATGGTGGTACAACACATCTTACCATACTTTCACTGGCATGATTCCTAAAGCAGTCTATGGGACAAATCCACTATCAATTATCTCATACATGCCCAGTGTCTCAAAGGTTCAGGAGGTTGAAAAAAATATCACATTCCACATGGATATTCTCCATACCCTCAAAGAAAATTTGGTCATGGCTCAGAATCGCATGAAGCAACAAGTAAATTATGGTCATTCAGAACGTCAATTCGCTAAAGGGGACCAAGTGTTTCTTCGTTTGCAACCTTATAAGAACAATTCAATCAAAACTAAACATTGTCATATAATTACCCCCAAAATTTATGGTCCTTATACAATTCTTAAGCGCATGGGGCCCATGTCCTACCAGTTCTGCCAAGCCATTCTAAGCTCCATCCTATTTTTCATGTCTCCTTCTTTAAGAAAGTGATTGGAAGTAAGTGTCAGACTCAAACTAGTCTCCCTGAGTTGGAAAAATAATGTTATGTTTGGTTGTATTCACAAGAAATATTGGACCAGGGAGAGCGTTGTTTTCATCAGTGCACCATCAATGAAGTGTTAGTTCAGTGGAAATATACAACTCTAGAAGATTCCACCTAGGATTCGACTACCATTCTGCAACAATTTCTTCATCTCCAACCTTGATGATAAGTTTTTTATCAAGGGGCAAGGCATGTTATGGACCTAACCTCCCTAACCCCTCACATCAGTAGAACAATATATTTTCTATGTAATAAATGTTGACATTAGTTTATAATTCCTATTGAATAATCTGAACAATTCTAATGTAAGAAGACTTAATATAAACTTCTTCTTCTAGAAATATCTTCCTCTAGAATGTTCTATAGAAGATAGAATTATTGTAAATAGGAGTAGAAGGCATGATAAAGTCTTGTCTATGCTCTACTGGAGGTTTCCCCCTCGAAGAGGCAATCGAACATTGCTTTCATTCAATAAAGGTATTTTTTATGGTGTTTTTATTCTCATTGTTTTGTTGTTTCATTGGTATTTTTTGCAATATTTCTATTTATTCTTATTATAATATATCTAGTACCTTGCACTTTATAGATATAAAATAGTTAACATGAGTATATCTAAGGTTAATATGGAGCTATGCTAGTTTAATAGATCTTGGATCTATGCTAAAATATTTTTTCTTTACATGTGTCTTGTAGTAATTAAAATCCACATAAGCACGCATAGAGGGATATTCTCCACTTGATTTATAGAGTGCATATTATCTCCATGTTATTATTCAGAAGACATGTTTCGTATTTTCAATAAGGTTTCGTGTCCATGGGTAAAGGGTATAAAAAAGGTGAGAAATCGACTACTAATGCCAAATCCAATTGGTTTGGATGAAAATCTAGATGGTTTTGAAAAAATAGAATTATTTCATCAACAACCACAAAAATATAGTGGGGATGTCAAGGTTGTGGGTAGTGTGGGCTTTGGTGGAGATAAGAGGAGAACCAAGGAAAAATAATTGTTCAATAGTAAGAGATGATAATACAACTAGTCTTGTTTTTTGTTTGATGTAAAATATGATACAACTAAGAGCTTTATAACATCATTATAGAGTAAAATTTATAAGGATTTCACTAGAGTGTATCAATTAGTGTATATAGTTGATGAAGGAATATCAATTCTCAGAGGACATTTCTCATGTTTTCAAGGTCTTATAATTTTAGATGATGCTGATATTTTTGATCATATGTTTGCATTATTTTTGTAATAAAGCACATCCTTGGTTTTGATAGCTTCATTTTAGTTACATTTGACAATCATGGCCTAAACTTATGGTTTGATGTTATTGATATGCATCACGGTCTGTGTCAAAACTTTTTATCTAGTGTGATCACTGGCATGGGAAGAGGCTTATACTAAGTGAGATATGATAGAATATGTGTATACTCAAAATGATAACAAACCAACATACCCAAAAAGATTACCAACCAGTGAAGTTGAAGAGAGAAACCCTATTTTATATAGAGTAGTCTTGTAATTGATTGACTACTAGTAATATATTATATATCCCTTTGTGCTTTCTTTTCAAAATCCTTTCCAACTAAGTGTTTTGATTAATTGGGTTGGTTTTCTTTGATGTAAACCCTTGAAGAAAGTTTGGTAGAAAATTATGGTAGCCCCAACAGTATGATTAATGGACTCAATATTGTTTGAGGTATAAAGGTATGAATATTAATGTATTTATAGGTAAGACTATTCTAGATGGATAGTACATGTCATGCCATTTTCAGTAATATGTGGAATGCCATGTAACTCCTTATGGTTAGATATTTATGGCCTTGTGAATTTGGAGAACCCTAATGAGTTATATAGAATCCCCTAGAAGGTCAAAGAAGTCAATTTATTCTAGAAGCTCCTAGAAGAAGTTTACTAGTCAAAGTGGTTGTAACTAGGAGTTAATCATGAGTTAAGTTGTTGCAAAAATAAAATAATTAAAAATAAATTATTTTCAACTAGAAGTGGTGATTTTACTATTTGTGGATAAAGTGTTTATAAATGGACAAGTGGTTAGAAGTGGGTTATCCCTAAAATAAGGAAGTTGGGTTAAGTTGGTTAGAAGGTAACCCGTAGAGGAAGCTACCTGGAGATTATAAATAAGAGAGAAAGGGTCTCCTATTAGAACCTATTGAGAAGATAGAATATATATTATTGTGTAAGTTTTATTGTAGGTAGTCATTGCTACATATGAAGTTATGAAAGTATGAGGTAGCAAGAAGGGTTGATGATGCAAGTTTCAGAGTTGCATAAATACTAAAAAAACCCTAGTTTTTTAGGTGTACATGGGTTGTTGTGGAAGAGGTTGTGTATGCACGCGGGATGGAAGTATAAAAGGGTGCGTATAGTTGAAAAATCCATGAAATATTTATTTGATAAAGGTGTCAGGTTCTTAGAGTCTGAAAGAATGTTCCCTGGAAGGTCTACAATGATCAGGTACAACAAATCTATCTACATGTTCAAAATGTATGTCTTATTTTTATGAGTAGTTGGATATTGTTTTGTACATGAGATATGGTTATGTGGGTTTGATTATTTTTCCTAGAGGGGCTATTGGTTGTATGGAAATTACTGTATAAGTCATATCTACATAAATTCAGTGCTGGTAAATATGGTATTTATCATTGGTACATCTTGTTAGTGTTGAGGAATATCTTGTATTTCTTGGCACATGGTTAAGGGATTTTGTGGTACATGGTTGAGGGCCTTTGGTTGTGAAGTTGTTTGTGATGTTTGAGGTTTCATATTAGTGAGGGTATGATGTCTAGTTCATGTGAGGGTTATCACATTTGATCATGATTGTTGGCACAGGGGCAGACCCAGGCTTCAACGCTACAACAATGCACCAACAAAACCCTAACTACCGGCCCTTTCAGCAACACCTGCGAAGTAGATGAAGTCTCACCCGAGGTAGAGGCAGGGGTGGTTGCAAGACTCAAGTGTCTACAACCTAAGCTGGGACACATATCTGTGATCGTATCTCTTAGAAAGAACTTATCATAGATCATTCATCAACATTCAACCCTTATTATACTTTGCAGACGACACAAAGCATCGCGGTGTTCACTTAGATCTTCAATATTTCAGCACTTAACCATAGTAACCTAGATCAAATCCAGTAGATTATTACTAAGCATCCTCATACACATAAGATCTAACAATCATATATATCTAAAAATCACAAAGCATAAGTGGATATATCAAAGAACATAGCATAAGCAAAGATAAACACATTGAATCAAAGCACAAAGCATAACACACAGATTTATGTGGTTCACCCCCACCCTGGGGCTACGTCCACCAAATATTCTTCTTTATTAGCTTTAGTCAATCAGGTTATAGCACAGAGCTATCAAAATCCTACTCCACCTGGGACAAGATATCTGCATGCACCTCACCAAATCCTCCTTCCTTGAGTAGGTCTAGCACAGAGCCTCCTTACAATCTATGCACTTAGCACTTACAATACCTGCACTCAACTCTGCAAGTCAATCACATAGATCAATTCTAGCACTAAGCCCTTGGATAGTCTTCTCTCTTACTTACATCGCCTAGATATCTATTTATACATTACAAAAGTGGACCTAAGCATGGGTAAACCCACAGGCCAACATCCCTTTCCCATTACATTGTCCCAAAACCCAAAAAGAACCAAAAAAGTGGGTCGAGATCCCGTGATCTCTGCTTCATCTGGTGCTCCATCTTCGGCAGGCTGTCGAAGTCCCAAAAATGGTCAAATATGACCAAGTATTCCTCAAAAATTGATCAAGGGCCAACAGGCCCCCAACACTCACCTGTGACTCATCCCGAGTCACTCTGGTCTAGTCACTTCTGCTTTGAATTTCTAGAGCTTGGCTCGAGCTCTTTCGACCTGTTGTAGTGCAACAACCTCTTGCTCAATGAACTCTTGGATCACTGCGTCAGTTACTGGCCCTTCTAGACATTGTTCTGCTATGATGACGATCTATTCTAGTGTGGCTCCCTGGATTTCAACTTCAGCGAACAGTTGGCATGCCTTTTCTTGGACTGGTTGAAGTCACTGAGAGACTTCCATCACTTTAATTTGCAGTGTATGTACCCATTTTTGGGCGGTACATTGTTCTAGAAATTTCTTCATCCTTTCAACTAGGGTCAAGGCCTTCAACTGCACCTGTAGCATATCTACATGCAACTTTTCTTCTTGGAGTTGTGCCTCTAATGTCTACAACTCTGGATTGTCCATGAGGTTCTCATAAGTCTGGACACTCCTAACGCTCAACTGTTTGTATTCCAAGGCAAAGGTTTTTAATTGGCCAACTGCGCTATGGGAAATTGCTTCCCTTAGATCTCTTATTTATTGAGGAGTCTCAGGTACTATACGAAGTTCCAAGTCTGTGATGCACTGTTGAAGTTGTTTGATCACTTCTCTAAGATGTACCACCTATTGTGGAACATGTTCTTCTATTCTGACTTCTATGACTGTCACAGAGCGAAGTGCTCTATTGACCTCTTCCTTCACCTCTAGCTGTTATGCTGCCAACTGGTCCTTGCTCTGCTGTAGCGCTACTTTCTCTTCATCCCACTTCACTTGTAGGGCCATATTTTTCCATTCGGTGTTAATGCATTGTGCTAGTAGATCCTCCTATGACTGCGCTAAAGCTTGGGTGGCATTCACTGTCTCTTCTTGAGCTCGCCGAAGGCGAGCTTCGACTTTATCAACGATCTGGTGTAACTGGGCAGGCTTGTCAATTGTTTCTATTGTTCTGATTGTCAAGGGTGTCATCGAAACTACTCAGCTATACTGGAGTGTATGCTGCACTTCTTGAAGTTCACCCTTGATTCGGTTGAATACCTCCTCCTTCTTCGCTTCTTGATTTTCTGCAATCTCTATTGAAGCATCCTTTAGCGCAATGACTAAAAAGTCAAAGTCATCCGGTGTGAGGGTGGTATTGAACATATTTCGAGTGGCCTTGTTTTTCTTTCGAGATGAGGAATTTATTGGGGAAATATTCCTTTTCTTAGAGGGATCCTCCTCCTCTCTAGGAAGGGTAACCTCGCCTTTTTTTTTCTCGACTTCTGTGTCGCCTACTTCTTCACCATCACCTCCCTGCACAGGTGAGATCAAAGTATTCTTCGTGGATGTGCTAGGGACATCTTGAACATCACCATCCTTCTGAGTCTTTCTTGGTCCAGGTGTATCCGACATAGTTTTAGGGCTATTGATGTTGGACATTTCTGTGGGGTACGCTGCAACAAGGATATCCACTGACCATTCCTTGGTAATCTCCTCTAGGTCTTCTTCTGTCAACTTGTAGTATGACTGAAGTTGTTGTTTTTTTTCATCGGTGCGCGTTGTGATATATGTGAAGTGGCGGTCTGTGCTGAATTTTATCAAGGGTCTAAGACTGTACAGTGTGTTTGGGGTAAGGTGCAGTGTAGACTGGATTTCATTCTTCAACTGGTTGTAATAGGCATGGAAGATGACATTGGCCTGCCACTACTTGTTCATGTCACTGGAGTACCACAGTGTAAAAAACTTCGCATCCAGTGTTTCGAAGGGTTCGATCTCTTGAAAAATGGCACCTTCTAGTATCTCCCAGGTGATGAAAGTGATGAGTATGAGAAACCAACTAAAGTGGAATTCATACCCCTGGTCTTGCGCTTCTCTGCAATCAAGCTCTAACTGATTTACAAGGTACTGTGCCCAGTTCATCTATAGTCCCTCAGCGCACTTCCCTATGAGGTCAACTATGAATCCGGTCACTTGTGTTGGTATGTTCTTGTGCACTAGCTTGCCTGCAATCAACTGACATGTAAGGTACACTGTGCCACTCTGGATAGAGGCTACCTTGTAGCCTCATGTACCTTTTTGGACATCACCATACATTTCTTTTATCCTATGTGATAATACTCAGTCTGAGGTCTTTCCGGGGTAAAACTCCTGTGGGTCGGGGCCCTGCATACTAAGACCTATGATCCGATGGATCAGGGTCAGATCCACAATGATGTGGTGGTCCAACCATAAGTATCCTCCATGGTAGCAAGAAAAAAACAGTTTGACGCATGCATTGACTTCATGGTGTCTACCGAAGTGTGGGATTTTCATGACATTAAGCAGTGTGGACTGCACGAGGTTTTGAGTCTAGGACTGTGGGACAATCTTAGAATTATTTCATTTGGTCTTAGTTAAGTACTTATGCGGAGCTAGCATGTTGTAAGATTTGCGATCTCCAAGGTTGAAATCACTGAATTTCAATGTTGTGAGCTTATCCTGTTCAGCACGAACTGCATGCACCCCTTCTAGAAGGTATGCGGTGATCAAGGTGTACTCGAAGTCTCGAGGTACACTGTCACAGTTGATGGCACCACTTATAGGTGGTAAGTAAGTAGGTAGAATGCATGGGATAAGCTTGGCATTTGCGATGTCATCCCTGTGCTTGGTCTGTTTCTCATCAGTCGATCGAGATGGACCATCACGAGAAGTGGAAGGGGAGGCATGGAGTCCTCTCGTTGAAGAGCTTGGACTCCTATAGATAATCCTCACTCCGACATGACACTCAGCAGGGATGATTTTAAGGATGGAAATTTATTTTAAAATGTAGAAACCTTGGTGAATCTTACTAATCCTTCATAAGCCAGCTATAAATGTTTGGCGATATTTTTGTAAAAATATTTAAATTTCTAAGGATTTTATATAGTTTTTATAAAATTTTGGCAATTTTTAAGGTAAAATAATTTTATCCTATAGAATTTGGGTGAATCATTTTTAAAATAGCCCATGAGCGAAATTTAGCCCCTAAAATCATCTATGACTCTCAGTCTCTCTCGGTCATTGATCCAGGTGGATATTGGTGGCCACCCACCTATTCCACTTGGACCCCCACCATTGCTTCTTTCAGTTTTTCAGTTTTCACACAGTATTTATCTAGGTGGATATCGGTGGCCACCCACCTTTTCCAAATGGCTCAAAACATCTTTCTGGCAATTTTGGCAATTTACTACTTTTAGCAGGTTTTAACTTTCGGGGCCATTTTGAGGGTCCAAATGAAGGTTTTTTGAGATTGAGGTTCTCAATGATAGTCAAAGGCATAATTTATCCCCCAAAATGAATCTCCTCAATGATACCTTTTCAACGAGCTATCACACGCCTAAAACAGAGATCGTATGCAAAAGTTACGACCCCGGGAAGTTGATGTACTCACTTACCCAAACAGGGCCCACATGACTTTTGGCGCTTCATCTCCTAGGGTTAGGTTTTTGGATGTCTAGGAATTTTGGAATTCCCATTTATTGTAAAAAGGCCTTCATAGCCTCATTGTAATCATCTTCTCATGGATGTGAGTAGCGGCCACATCTCTTCTCAGAGATAAGCTACCAACACCTAGCCAATTTATTTCCATTCCGTCTGTAAGCATATTTCAGTCATTTGTTATTAATGAAATGAAGTCTTACTTCCGCTGCATCTCTGTGTTTATGTGTATTTATGTATTTCATTGTGTTCCTACATAAATTTGAATCAGTGGTATCAAAGCGGTCTGCTCATTCTCGATCCTTCTTTGCATGTCCCCAACGAGATCGGGGTATAAGGAGTTGGGGCTCAATCTGGTTGAACCCTTACAAGATCAGCCTCGCAAACCCCGACGACCACCCATGGGGGAAGAAAAGAAA
>JASDQU010588167.1:48639-66526 GCA_032191745.1 Picea mariana | reverse complement strand
TATCAGAAGGGATAAAGTAAAATTTTACAGATATAGTGCAAGGCATGCGGATATAATCATTGAGTATAAGTTCTCTAAGAAATACCCATGCAAGGAGTGCGCAAGGCCGACACTTAGAGAAGTGTCAAAATTTTACTAAGGAAGGCAAATGCAAGGAGTGCACAACGGAATTCCTATGAGACTTCAAGCTTAAGATAAATAGCGTAAAGTGTGCACCATGATTCAAAACTCCTTGAGTATAAAGGCTCAGGAGAAGTAGTGGTGAAATTCCTTTGGAGGAGGGATTTTGGTGTGTTTGAAAAATAGACAGACAAGATCCATTCGGGGGGGAGCAATAGCATTCTACAGTTGTTATATTGTGAGGATTTGTGCGTGTGTTAAGTCTCGAAGTCCTTCAGACTTCTTCGGTCGAAATATTTCGTTCGAGAAGTGTAAAGGAGGCAAAATCCCCAAAGTCCTGAAAACCCGAAACTCATATAGAGCATTGATCATCGTGGACACGTGTTAGCGGATCATTGAATTTTCGAAGACCGACCCTTAGGGAGGAATGAGGCACTAGGGTGAAGATTTGACAATCTCCTGAAGTCCCAAAGAGTGGAACTGATCCCAGCCATCGATCAGGAAGGAGACACATGGAGGAAGGAGAGATCTTTCGGTATTTTGGTGTCTGAGAGATACATGGGGTTGTGTTGTGTTATGTTGATGCACAAACTCCCTAAGACTGAAATAAATCTGAAACATACATATGTCGGAGCGTGAGTTCTATCAATTTTTTACTTATTCATATTCGCCGATTCGACACTCCAAGAAATATGTGGAGAGGTGTTTCTTTTAAATCCCAGAAACCTAGAGTTGCGAAGCAGGTATAGATCATCAATCTGGTATTGTAATAGGAGTCTTTCGATCATTAGATTCGACATTCAATGCTTTGGGAGAATAGCACATTGTGGCGGCAAAAGAAACCTCTAAAGGCCTAAGTCTCAAACTCATTCCTCATTATGGATTTCAACAGGTCCTGTGGACCATTGATATTTGTTGTCATTCGACGCATAGTGACTTCGATGTTCGGGAGAAACACAATATTTTGTTTTTGAGATTCCTAAATCCTGGGAGCTCTGAAGTCCTGAGTTCTTCAGAGATTGGATATTTGGCTCACGGTTTTGGCCCATGGTCCCTTTTAGGGATCGTTAGTGCTTCACACCCCCCTCCGAAAGAGGATTTTCCATTCAGGAAAGGAAGGTAAAGGACTTGTGTAATTGGTTTTGAGGGCTCACCAGGATCCTACGAGCTGATTGAGCTCCTAAGTTTGATCAATCCTAGGCCAGGATGTCGCATGAACCCTAGGGAGTGGGTGGGGTTTTGCATCACTTTTCCCAAAAAAATGAAATTGAAAAAAATGTTCAATAATTTCTAGAATTAGGTGTTATTCGTCCTAGTACCAGCTCCTATTCTTCTCTAGTAGTCATGGTACTCAAGAAAGAAGGAACTTGGTGCATGTGTCATGATTTTCATGCTCTCAAGAAACTCACAATCGAAGACAAATTTTTCATTCCTATCATTGATGACCTCTTGGATGAATTGAGTGGTTCCCAATACTTTAAAAAACTTGATCTCATTTTTGGCTACCACCAAATACACATGAAAGAAGAAGACATCCCCAAGACTACCTTTAGAAATCATGAGGGTCACTATGAGTTCTTGGTCATACCCTTTGGTGTATGTAATTCCCCCTCCACTTTTCAAAGTATCATGAATCATGTATTCTTTCCCTTCCTCCATCGTTTTGTATTATTTTCATTTGATGATATCCTCATCTATATTCAAACTTGGAAATCCATCTTACTCATATGGATCAAGCTCTCCATTTATTATCTAAGCATAAATGTTTTCTTAAAAAATCTAAATACGTTTTTGGCACCTCTAAGGCTGAATATCTAGGTCATATTGTTCACAAGGATGGTGTAGAGGTGGATGCTAAAAGAATTGAAGATATAAAGGATTTTCCTCACTCTAAAACTCTTAAAAGATTGTGTGGGTTCTTGGGTTTGATGGCTTATTATCGCAAGTTTGTTAGAAATTATGGAAAATTTTCACCTCCTCTCACTACTCTCCTTATAAAGAATGCTTTCAGTTGGACTGTAGTAGTTGATTAGTTCTTCCAAGCCTTGAAAGAGGCTATGTGCACTACTCATGTTCTGGCACTACCGACTTCATCAAGACTTTTGTCCTGGAATGTGATGTGTTAGGAAAAGTTAATGGGGTAGTGCTCATGCAAGATGGTCAAACTTTGGCTTTCACTAGAAAACAACTCTCAAAGTGAAATTTAGACCAATCAACCTATGAAAAGGAAATGTCGGCTATTTTGCATGTAGTGGATCTCTTGGGTAAATTATTTCAAATTAAAACTAGTGATCGTAGCCTCAAGTATTTTCTGGAGCAAATAATTTCCTCCTTGAAGCAATAAAAATGGGTGACCGATATCTTTGGATATGATTATGATATCATCTACAATAAGGTAAAATAAAATGTGGTTTTTGATGCTCTTTCAAGGGAATATGAAGAAGAAGGGTCCCTCTTTTCCCTCTCATTCATTATCACAGAATGGATTCAAGTTTTTTTCCAAGAATGTTTGCAACACCACAAACTTTCTAGCATGATCCAAAAATTGAAACAATATCCTCAAGCCTCTCCAAGGTACTCTTGGCATAGTGAAGAGATTTGTTATAAATGTCTCCTATATTTAATCAAGCAGTCGAACCTTAAATCCATGGTGCTCTCTAAGTTGCATGCTTCACCCATAGTTGGGCATTCAGGGTTCATCATAACCTATGAACGGGTCAAGCGTTATTTTTTGGGGGATGGTATAAAACAATACATATGCACCTTTGTGGTTGAATGTGATACATGTCAATGAAATAAGGGAGAAAATATCAAAGCTCCAAGCACACTCCAATCGCTCTTGATTCCTTTTTCTATTTGGAGGTATATTTATATGGATTTCATTATTTGATTACCTAAATTGGGAAATAAGTCAGTCATCATGGTGGTAGTAGACCATATTTCCAAATATGCTCATTTTTGTGCTCTTCAACACTAATTCACTGCATCTAAATCCACTGCATCCACAATGGCTCAATTTTTTGTGGATAATATATTAAAATTCCATGGAATAGCTCATTCTATTGTCTATGATCGAGATCTAACTTTCATTAGCAATTTTTGGCATGAATTGTTCAGGCTCTAGGGAACCCAATTTCATCTCAGCACCACCTATCATCACTAGACTGATGGGAAAAATGAATTTGTCAATAAGTGTTTGGAAAAATATTTTTGGTGTTTTGCATCCGACAAAAAAATCAATGGTCTCAATGGTTACTCCTAGTTGAATGGTGGTACAACACATCTTACCATACTTTCACTAGTATGACTCCTAAAGCAGTCTACGGGACAAATCCACTATCGACTATCTCATACATGCCTAGTGTCTAGAAGGTTTAGGAGGTTGAAAAAAATATTACATTCCACATGGATATTCTCCATACCCTCAAAGAAAATTTGGTCATGGATTAGAATCACATGAAGCAACAAGTAAATTAGGATCATTCAGAACGTCAATTCGCTAAAGGGGACCACGTGTTTCTTTGTTTGCAACCTTATAAGCACAATTCAATCAAAACTAAACATTGTCATATAATTACCCCAAAAATTTGTGGTCCTTATACAATTCTTAAGTGCATGGGGCCCATGTCCTACCATTTCTGCCTAGTCATTCTAAGCTCCATCGTATTTTTCATGTCTCCTTCTTTAAGAAAGTGATTGGAACTAAGTTTCAAACTCAAACTAGTCTCCTTGAGTTGGAAAAATAATGTTATGTTTGGTTGTAGTCACAAGCAATATTGGACCAGGGAAAGCATTGTCTTCATCAGTGCACCATCAAGGAATTGTTAGTTCAGTGGAAATATACAACTCTAGAAGATGCCACCTAGGAGTCAACTACCATTCTGCAACAATTTCTTCATCTCCAATCTTGATGATAAGGCTTTTCTCAAGGGGCAAGGCATGTTATGGACCTAACCTCCCTAACCCCTCACATCGATAGAACAATATATTTTCTATGTAATAAATGCTGACATTAGTTTATAATTCCTATTGAATAATTTGGACAATTCTAATGTAAGAAGACTTAATAGAAGCTTTTGCTTCTAGAAATATCTTCCTCTAGAATGTTCTATAGAAGATAGAATTAGTGTAAATAGGAGTAGAAGGCATGATAAAGTCTTGTCTTAAGAATTATTGTAATATATCTATTCTCTACTAGAGGTTTCCCCCTCGAAGAGGAAAGCGAACATTGCTTTCATTCAATAAAGGTATTTTTTATGGTGTTTTTATTCTCATTGTTTTGTTATTTCATTAGTATTTGTTGCAATATTTCTATTTATTCTTATTATAATATATCTAGTGCCTTGCACTTTATAGATATAAAATAGTTAACATGAGTATATCTAAGGTTAATATGGAGCTATGCTAGTTTACTAGATCTTGGATCTATGCTAAAATATTTTTTCTTTACATGTGTCTTGTAGTAATTAAAATCCACATAAGCACGCATAGAGGGATATTCTCCACTTGATTTATTGAGTGCATATTATCTCCATGTTATTATTCATAAGACATGTTTGGTATTTTCAATAAGGTTTCGTGTCCATGGGTAAAGGGTATAAAACACATGTAGAAAAAGGTGAGAAATCGACCACTAATGCCAAATCCAATTGGTTTGGATGAAAAGCTAGATGGTTTTGAAAAAATAGAATTATTGCATCAACAACCACAAAAATATAGTGGGGATGTCAAGGTTGTGGGTAGTGTGGGCTTTGGTGGAGATAGGAGGAGAACCAACGAAAAATAATTGTTCAATAGTAAGAGATCATATTACAACTAGTCTTGTTTTCTATTTGATGTAAAATATGCTACAACTAAGAGATTTATAACATCATTATAGAGTAAAATTTATAAGGATTTCACTAGAGTGTATCAATTAGTGTATATAGGTGATGAAGGAATATCAATGCTCAGAGGACATTTCTCATGTTTTCAAGGTCTTATAATTTTAGATGATGTTAATATTTTCAATCATATGTTTGCATTATTTTCATAATAAAGCAAATCCTTGGTTTTGATAGCTTCATTTTAATTACATATGACAATCATAGCCTAAACTTATGGTTTGATGTTATTGATATGCATCATGGTCTGTGTCAAATTTTTTTATCTAGTGTGATCACTGGCATGGGAAGAGGCTTATACTAAGTGAGATATGATAGAATATGTGTATACTCAAAATGATAACAAACCAACATACCCAAAAATATTACCAACCAGTGAATTTGAAGAGAGAAACCCTATTTTATATAGAGTAGTCTTGTAATTGATTGACTACTAGTAATATATTATATATCCCTTTGTGCTTTCTTTTCATAATCCTTTCCAACTAAGTGTTTTGATTAATTGGGTTGGTTTTCTTTGATGTAAACCCTTGAAGCAAGTCTGGTAGAACATTTTGGTATCCCCAACGGTATGATTAATGGAATCAATATTGTTTGAGGTATAAAGGTATGAATATTAGTGTATTTGTAGGTAAGACTATTCTAGATGGATAGTACATGTCATGCCTTTTTCAGTAATATGTGGAATGCCACGTAACTTCTTATGGTTAGAGATTTATGGCCTTGTGAATTTGGAGAACCCTAATGAGTTATATAGAATCCCTTAGAAGGTCAAAGAAGTCAATTTAGTCTAGAATCTCCTAGAAGAAGTTTACTAGTCAAAGTGGTTGTAACTAGGAGTTAATCATGAGTTAAGTTGTTGCAAAAATAAAATAATTAAAAATAACTTATTTTCAACTAGAAGTGGTGATTTTACTATTTGTGGATAAAGTGTTTATAAGTGGACAAGTGGTTAGAAGTGGACTATAACTAAAATAAGGAAGTTGGGTTAAGTTGGTTAGAAGGTAACACATAGAGGAAGCTACCTAGAGATTATAAATAAGAGAGAAAGGGTCTCCTATTAGCACCTATTGAGAAGATTGAATATATATTATTGTGTAAGTTTTATTGTAGGTAGTCATTGATACATATGAAGTTATGAAAGTATGAGGTAGCAAGAAGGGTTGATGATGAAAGTTTTAGAGTTGCATAAATACTAAAAAAAACCATAGTTTTTTAGGTGTACGTGGGTTGTTGTGGAAGAGGTTGTGTATGCATGCGGGATGGAAGTATAAAAGGGTGCGTACAGTTGAAAAATCCATGAAATATTGATTTGATAAAGGTGTCAGGTTATTAGAGTCTGAAAGAATGTTCCCAGGAAGGTCTACAATGATCAGGTACAACAAATCTATCTACATGTTCAAAATGTATGTCTTATTTTTATGAGTAGTTGGATATTGTTTTGTACATGAGATATCGTTATGTGGGTTTGATGATTTTCCCGAGAGGGGATATTGGTTGTATGGAACTTACTTTATAATTCATACCTACATAAATTCAGTGCTGGTAAATATGGTATTTATCATTGGTACATCTTGTTAGTGTTGAGGAATATCTTGTATTTCTTGGAACATGGTTAAGAGATTTTGTGGTACATGGTTGAGGGCCTTTGGTTGTGAAGTTGTTTGTGAAGTTTGAGGTTGCATATTAGTGAGGGTATGATGTCTAGTACATGTGAGGGTTATTACATTTGATCATAATTGTTGGCACAGGGGCAGACCAAGGCTTCAACGCTACAACAATGCACCAACAAAACCCTAACTACCGACCCTTTCGGCAACACCTGCGAAGCAAATGAAGTCTCACCCGAGGTAGAGGTAGGGATCATTGCAGGACTCAAGTATCTGCAACCTAAGCTGGGACACATATATGTGATTGTATCTCTTAGCAAGCTCTTATCATAGATCATTCATCAATATTCAACCCTTATTACACTTCACAGATGACATAGATCATCGCGGTGTTCACTTAGATCTTCGGTATTTCATCATTTAACCATAGTAACCCAGATTAGATCAAGTATATAAGCACTAATCATCTTCATACACATCATATCTAAAAATCATATATATCTAAGAAGCACATAGCATAAGTGGATATATCAAAGCACATAGCATAAGAAAAGATAAACACATTGAATCAAAGCACAAAGCATAACACACAAATTTATGTGGTTCACCCCCACCCTGGGGCTACGTCCAACAAATCTTCTTATTTATTATCTTTAGTCAATCAAGTTACAACACAGAGCTATCAAAATCCTACTCTGCCTAGGACAGGATATCTGCGCACACCTCGTCAGATCCTCCTTCCTTGAGTAGATCTAGCACAGAGCCTCCCTACAATATGTGCACTCGACACTTACAATACTTGCACTCAACTCTGCAAGTCAATCACATAGATCAATTCTAGCACTAGGCCCTTGGCTAATCTTCTCTCTTACTTACATCACCTAGGTATCTATTTATACATTACAAAAGTGGGCCTAAGCGTGGGTAAACCCATGGGCTGACATCCCTTTCCCATTACATTGTCCCAAAACCCAAAAAGAACCAAAAAAGTGGGTCGAGATCCTGTGATCTCTACTTCGTCTGGCACTCCATCTTCGATAGGATGCCGAAGTCCCAAAAATGGTCAAATATGACCAAGTATTCCTCAAAAATTGGTCAAGGGTCAACAGGCCACCAATACTCACCTGTGACTTGTCCCAAGTCACTCTGGTCTAGTCACTTCTACCTCGAATTCCTCGATCTTGGCTCGAGCTCCTTCAACCTTTGTAGTGAAAAAACCTCTTGCCCAGTGAACTCTTGGATCACTGCATCAGTTACTGGCCCTTCTAGGCGTTGTTCTACTGTGATGACGATTTATTCTAGTGTGGCTCCCTAGATTTCAACTTCAGCAAATAGTTGGCATGCCTTTTCTTGGGCTGGTTAAAGTTGTTGAGAGACTTTCATCACTTTACTTTGTATTGTATGTACCCATTGTTGGGCGGTGCATTGTTCTGAAAATTTCTTCATTCTTTCAACTAGGGTCAAGGCCTTCAACTACGCATGTAGTGTATCTACACACAACTTTGCTTCTTGGAGTTGTGCCTCTAATGCTTGCAACTCTGGATTTTCCATGAGGTTCTCATATGTCTGAATGCTCCTAGTGCTCAATTGCTTATATTCCGAGGAAAAGGTTTTTAATCGGCCAACTGCGCTATGGGAAGTTTCTTCCTTTAGATCTCTTATTTTTTGAGGAGTCTCGGGTACTGTATGAAGTTCCAGATCTGCGATGCACTGTTGAAGTTGTTGGATCACTTCTCCAAGATGTGCCACCTACTGTGGAACATGTTCTTCAGTTCTTACTTCTATGACTATCACAGAGCGAAGTGCTCTATTGACCTGTTCCTTCACGTCTAGTTGTTCTGCTACCAACTGGTCCTTGCTCTGCTATAGCACTACTTTCTTTTCATCCCACTTCACTTGTAGGGTGAGATTTTCCCATTCAGTGTTAATGCATTGTGCTAGACGATCTTCCTGTGCCTACGCTAAATCCTGGATAGCATGCACTATCTCTTCTTGAGCTCATTGAAGGCGATCTTTGACTTTATCGGTGATCTGGTGTAATTGGGCGAGCTCATCGATTGTTCCTACTGTTTTGATTGTCAAGGGTGTCATAGAAACTGCTTAGCTAGACTTGAGTGCCTGCTGTACTTCTTGAAGCTCAACCTTGATTCGGTTGAATACATCCTCCTTCTTTGCTTCTTGATTTTCAGCAATCTCTATTGAAGCATCATTCAGTGCAACGACTAAAAAGTTGAAGTCATCCGGTGTGAGGGTGGTGTTAAACATATTCCAAGTGGCCTTGGTTTTCTTTCAGGATGAGGGATTTATTGGGGAAATCTTCCTTTTCTTAGAGGGATCCTCCTCCTCTCTAGGAGGGGTAGCCTCGCCTTTGTTTTTCTCGACTTCTGTGCCACCTACTTCTTCACCATCACCTCCCTGCACAGGTGAGATCAAAGTATTCTTCATGGATGTGCTAGGTGTTAGCTCCCAAAATGAATCTGTCACTATGATTGCATTTTGTGGTTGATAGCATGGCTATTGGTAGTTTTCTCAAGTTTGGTTTTGAGTTTTTCTAGTAGAAAGACTTAGGTTTTGATTTTTGTCTTAGAAATAAGATGACCCATAAAGGTCTTCTCTTTGAAATTTTCATAAAATGCTTTCAACAGCTAACGCGTGTTTTAAAGATGATGGTTAGCTGGTGAAAGTGGTGATTTTCAACAGCTAAGGAGCATTTCTCACGGGTTGTGCGCTGGTGAAAGCGACGATTTTCAACAGCCGAGGAGCGTTTCCCATGGGCCATTAACTGATGAAAGCGGGGATCACGTGCATTTTATCCACGTTTTCAAAATCAAATGATGATACGCTCAGCCCACGTCATGCAATCAAGTGTGATGCACTGGTGAAAGTGGATAATGATGGAGACTCGGGTTTGCACATCTAAATCAGATTGCAAAGCGGATCTCGTTCAGTAACGCATGCTTCACAATCATGGCATCAGAAATGGTGAATTTGAATCCATTATCGTAGGTAGAGGTGCAGTACTTCTTGGTTGACGACATCAAATCAGCTCATCGCTTCCCCAACACGCATCGCTCACAAATGGATGCTGAGTTTTTAATGTTGAAAGACAGAGCTGAGTTCTTTCACCAACGCAAGACCTCGGCCCAAACAGCAGATTGCAGTGCTTGGTGTGCAGAATCGTTTGAGATTTTGAATCGCAAATGGCAAGGAGATGTAGTGGCTTGTTATTGAGAAAATAATTGGATAGTCTTTTTTTCCTACAGGTGCACCTAGAAGTGCAAAAACACTTCTTAAATGCAGGTTGTATGGAGTATGTCAAGAGGCTATAGAATGGTTGTCACCAATCAACAGCAGAGGCTTTTGCTAAAATGTTTGACGGGAATAAGGCCTGTGTTGGGTCATTGGAGATCATTGTGGATGAAGTTGCCATCGCTGCAGCGACCAGCTTACCAAGATCGGGCCAGAGCTGGTTCAAAACGAATGCCACCAAAAACTTAAATTTCAGAGCATATTTGAAGGAAGAATTCAGACATAATGCATGGAAGAAGAGCATGCCAGTTTCACATTTAGAAGAGGAGTGGCAGGAGTTGTTTAAGGGCATCCAACTCTACATAACTTCAGAAGGCAGGTATGACAAACTGATGTTGTATCATTTCAAGCTCTTAGACCATTTCACAGGTAAAACTCTCCTAAATCTACCTTTCTTTTTGCACAAGATCTTAACTCAGGTTTGTAAAAATATTAGAGATGAACCTCTAAGAATGAAGAAAACTCTTTGCCACTTTGGCCTTATTAAATTGATAATCCTGGAGGAGTTAAGACAGAAGGGAAGGACCTAGCAACACTTTCTTTTTTGGGAGGGATTTGAAACTCAAACTCAGCCCATGGATGATCAAAAGAAAGCTGGAAAGAGATGATCAACTCCTCAAAGTAGCTCGAGGAAGAGGAGAACCCTTCTAGGACCTCTAGAAGACAGAATCTCAGGTGTGAAATCACACAGGTCAAAGAAAAAATTGGATTTTGAAACTACTATAGAGCAGCCTACAGAAAAGATAACAAACATCTTAAACTTGCCATACATAGACTCAGAACTAGAGCAAGAGGATGAGAGCCCTGTCATCAAAAGTCCTGAACATTCCATTGAGTTTGCACGGAATTATGAGACCTTTACTCAGACCGAGGAAGGTGAAACATCAAAGAGCACTACGTCGAAGAAAACTCAGAAAATCAAGCATCTCAAAGAAGTGATCGCTCAGTAGGAGGTCTTAGAGAGGGTAATAAAGGAAAGATACAAGAAGCTATCTGATAATTTTGTAGAAACCAATGCTTCATTTCAAAAACTGGCTCGTGAAAGTGTCAAGGAAAAGAAGAGGAAACAGAAAATCACCAAAGACTATAACAGTCTACGGTGGCTAGAAAAGCGCCTTAAAAGGAAAATCAGAAAATTGAAGCAAAAGAAAAAATCACACCCAGGTTTGCAAGTGCTTGCTCAGGTTGCTGCGAACATGCAAGGGGATAAAGCAGAGACACATTGAGTTTTGATGGAATCATAGTTTTGGAGGTGAAAGTTCATTTTGGGCTAAGGCAGAGCTTTCACCAGTGCACAACGCAATTTTACGACCAGTTAGCTGGTGAAAGGCAGTGCTTTCACTAGCTAACCAGCGAATCATAAGGCGAGTTAGCTGGAGAAAGAAGAAAAAGCATTTTGGAAAGATAAGGACGAAGCATGTCATTTTTCACAGGTTTTAAAGAGGTTCCAGAGTATCAAAGGAAGCATGTCATTTTTCACATGAAATAGTCCAGCTGTCTACCAACATAATTCCTAAAGGTTTGGTCCCGTTGGAAAGTTTGTTCAATAATAATGATGTGGCTATCAAATTGGAAAGTGGGGAAAAAGATTCAGAAGTTTTGCAGTGCAATGTAGATAGCGAACAAGATCCTAAGTATGTCAACTTAGCCTCACATTTGACTGAAAAACAAAGGGCTGATTATGGATAATTGCTAAAGGAGTTTGCTGACATTTTCGCTTGGCAATATGATGACTTGAAGAATTTTGACACAAAGGTAATTCAGCATAAGATTCCCTTGAATAAAGACACCAAACCATTCAGGCAGAAGCTTAGATCCTTCAATCCTTTGTTGTTGCCTGCAATGGAAAGGGAAATTAAAAAACTATTGGACGCCTGCATCATCATTCCCCTCAAATATTCAGAATGGATTGCGAATCTCGTACCAGTCAGGAAGAAGAATGGGGAGATCAGACTCTGCGTTGACTTCAGAAATTTGAATAAATTCTCTAGGAAGGACAACTACACTCTGCCCAAAATGGAGCATATTTTGCAGAAGGTGTCAGGATCAAAGGTGATGTCTTTTATTGATGGGTTTTCCGGATACAACCAGATTGTTTTCCATCCGGACGATAAAGAAAAGACTGCTTTTACTACTCCATAGGGTACGTTTATGTACAAGAAGATGCCCTTTGGATTGATGAACACAGGAGTGACATTCCAAAGAGCAATGGACATTGCTTTCGTTGGAGAAAAAGATAAATTTGTCCTGATATATCTCGATGATATCACTGTTATCTCACACAGCCATGAACTTCATTTGCAGCACTTAAAAAGGACATTTCTAAAATGTCAAAGGTATGGCATTTCTCTTAATCCAAAAAAATCAAAATTTTCACTAAAGGAAGGGAAATTACTTGGGCATATTGTTTCAGCTGATGGGGTGAAAATTGACCCCAAAAGGGTAGAAGCAATTAAAAATATGTCTCTTCCTAGATCAAAGAAGGACATTCAATCTTTCCTTGGGACTATAAACTTTATCAGAAGGTTTATAGTAAACTTTGCAGAACACACAAAACATATCACCGCTATGTTAAGAAAGGACTCCGAGGTAAAATGGACTGAAGCAGCCAGACATTCATTCAATGCCATCAAGGAAGCCATCACAACATCCCCTGTTTTGATCAGCCTCAATTTCTCCAAGGTATTTTACATTTTTTCATTTGCTTCAAGTGATACAATCGTAGCAGTACTCTTGCAGAAAAATTCCAATGATCAGGAGCAGCCAGTTGCCTTCTTCAGTAAGGTCTTGAGGGACACAGAGGTAAAGTATGAATTGTTGGAGAAACAAGCATATGCACTTATCAAGTCATTGAAAGCTTTCAGAGTTTACATCCTTCAGGCAAAGGTAATAGCTTTCATTCCCTCCAGTTCAGTTAAAGATGTGCTTATACAACCCGACATAGATGGAAAAAGGAGTAAGTGGATAGCAAAGTTGATTGAATTTGATGTTGAAATTAAACCAACAAAACTTGTGAAGGGTCAAGGCCTTGCCAAACTTCTGGTAGAAGAAAATTGTAGGCTTCTTGAAATAAATTTGGTAAGTATTAATGCAAATAACGTTCAGTCTTCAGAGGATAAGGAAGGTGAAGAAATGTAGGTATCAACTCACCTAGCTGATTGCAAATGGTACAGTCACATTATTTATTTTCTGCAAACTTTATCAGTCCCATCAGATTTGACAAAAACACAAGGAAGGGCTTTGAAGCTCAAAGCCATAAATTTCTATGTCAATGGCAACTTATTGTTCTGGAAAAATCCAATAGGTTTATTGTTGAGGTGCATAAACCAAGAAGAAGCAGCTAAGGTCATGATTGAATTCCATAATAGTGAATGCGGGGGACATCACTATTGGAAAACCACTGCACATAAAATCTTAAGATCTGGTTACTACTGGCCATCCTTATTTTTAGATGTGTGTGAGTTTGTGAGAACATGTGACAAGTGTCAAAGATTTGAAGGTAAACAACAACTGAAGTCTCTTCCCCTCAAACCTATAGTGGTCACAAGGCCTTTCCAGCAGTGGGCCCTGGACTTCATAGGTGAAATTCACCCGCCTTCTAGTGGTCAGCACCGGTGGATCCTTGTTGCCACTGATTACTTTACAAAGTGGATTGAGGATATTCCCACTCGGAACGCCAATCATACTATCATCATAAATTTTCTACAAGAAAACATATTTGCTAGATTTGGCTGCCCTAAGAGAATAGTCACTGATAACGCTGCTGCATTCAAAGATAAACACTTGGTGAAATTGTGTGAAGAGATGGGAATTCAGCTGGTACATTCCACTGCTTACTATCCGCAAGGGAATGGATTAGCTGAGCCATCCAACAAGAGTTTAGTCAGAATTATAAAGAAGTTGCTTGAACAAAATGCCAGAGGCTGGGATTCCAAGCTGAAGTTTGCTTTGTGGGATGACAGGGTTACATGTAAGAAATCAATTGGTACATCTCCTTTCAAGTTGGTATATGGTACTGAAGCCATATTTCCTGTTCAACTTGCACTGCCGGTTGCAAAGTTTTTACAAGAAACTGATTCTGAACCAAGTGATTTGACCCGGAGAATTCATAATTTGGTAGAGCTACAGCAAGATAGAGAGCATCTTTTGGAAAAAATAGAATTACATCAAGAAAAAATCAAGGAGATCTTCAATAAGAAAGTCAAATCAGATGTCTTCAAAACAGGGGATTTAATCTTAAAGTGGGATGCAGCAAGGCAAGAGAAGGGGAAACATGGAAAATTTGAGGCTCTCTGGACAGGTCCTTTCGTCATAACAGCGGTGTAGTAAAACAATACCTTTGTTCTCCAAAATCTTTCAGGCGAGGAAGTAGTAGGTGGCCCTTTCAACGGGTGCTTTCTGAAGACCTATTTTTCATAAGGATTTTCTTAAAAGCCCTGTTCTATTTGTACATATTCTTTTTCAGTTCTGTTTTCTTTGTTTCTGTCACTTGAATAAGTCCATGCCCAATGGTACCAGCAAAACTATTTTTCAGATTTCTTTTTAATTTTGTAATAAAGGCTACTGAGTCTAGCTAGGTTCTTAGTCACCTCACAGGGAGATGCCCATCCCAGTTGGAGCCAAATGTTAGCTCCCAAAATGAATCTGTCACTATGGTTGCATTTTGTGGTTGATAGCATGGCTATTGGTAGTTTTCTCAAGTTTGGTTTTGAGTTTCTCTAGTAGCAAGACTTAGGTTTTGATTTTTGTCTTAGAAATAAGATGACCCATAAAGGTCTTCTCTTTAAAATTTTCATAAAATGTTTTCAACAGCTAACGCATGTTTTAAAGATGATGGTTAGCTGGTGAAAGTGGTGATTTTCAACAGCTAAGGAGCATTTCTCACGGGTTGTGCGCTGGTGAAAGCGGTGATTTTCAACAGCCGAGGAGCGTTTCCCACGGGCCATTAACTGATGAAAGTGGGGATCACATGCGTTTTATCCATGTTTTCAAAATCAAATGATGATACACTCAGCCCACATCATGCAATCAAGTGTGATGCGCTGGTGAAAGTGGATAATGATGGAGACTCGGGTTTTCACATCTAAATCGGATTGCAAAGTGGATCTCGTTCAGTAACGCATGCTTCACAATCATGGCGTTGGAAATGGTGAATTTGAATCCATCATCACATGCACAGGTGCAGTACTTCTTGGCTGACGACATTAAATCAGCTCATCGCTTCCCCAACACGCATCGATCACAAATGGATGATGAGTTTTTAATGTTGAAAGACAGAACCGAGTGCTTTCACCAGTGCAAGACCTCGACCCAAACAGCAAATTGCAGTGTTTGGTGTGCAAAATCGTTTGAGATTTTGAATTGAAAATGGAAAGGATACGCGGTGGCTTGTTATTGAGAAAAGAATTGGACAATCGTTTTTTCCTACAGTCGCACCTAGAAGTGAAAAAACACTTCTTAAATGCAGGTTAAATGGAGTATGTCGAGAGGCTATAGAATGGCTGTCACCAATCAACAACAGAGGCTTTTGATAAAATGTTTGACGGGAATAAGGCTTGTGTTGGGTCCTTGGAGATCATTGTGGATGAAGCTTCCATCACTGCAGTGACCAACTTACCAAGATCGGGCCAGAGCTGGTTCAAAACGACTGCCACCAAAAACTTAAATTTCAGAGCATATTTGAAGGAAGAATTCAGACATAATGCATGGAAGAAGAGCATGCCAGTTTCACATTTAGAAGAGGAGTGGCAGGAGTTGTTTAAGGGCATCCAACTTTACATAACTTTAGAAGGCAGGTATGACAAACTGATGTTGTATCATTTCAATCTCTTAGACCATTTCACAGGTAAAACTCTCCTAAACCTACCTTTCTTCTTGCACAAGAGCTTAACTAAGGTCTATAAAAAGATTAGATCTAAACCTCTAAGCATGAAGAACACTCTTTGCCACTTTGGCCTTATTAAATTGATAATCCTGGAGGAGTTAAGATAGAAGGGAAGGACCTGGCAACACTTTCTTTTTTGGGAGGGATTTGAAACTCCAACTCAACCCATGGGTGAAAAAGAAAGCTGGAAAGAGACAATCGACTCCTCAAAGTAGCTCAAGGAAGAGGAAAACCCTTCCAGGACCTCCAGAAGACAGAATCTCAGGTGTGAAATCACACAGATCAAAGAAAAAATTGGATTTTGAAACTACTACAGAGCAGCCTACAGAAAATAGAACAAACATCTTAAACCTACCATACACAGACTCAGAACCATAGCAAGAGGATGAGAGCCTTGTCATCAAAAGTCCTGAAAATTCCATTGAGTTTGCACAGAATTATGAGACCTTTACTCACACCAAGGAAGGGGAAACATCAAAGAGCACTAAGTTGAAGAAAACTCAGAAAATCAAGCATCTCAAAGAAGTGATCGCTCAACAGGAGGTCTTAAAGAGGGTAATAAAGGAAAGATATAAGAAGCTATCTGATAATTTTGCAGAAACCAATGCTGCATTTGAAAAACTGGCTCGTGAAAGTGTCAAGGAAAAGAAGAGGAAACAGAAAATCACCAAAGACTATAATAGTCTATGGTGGCTAGCAAAGCGCCTTAAAAGGAAAATTAGAAAATTGAAGCAAAAGAAAAAATCACACCCAGATTTGCAAGTGCTTGCTCAGGTTGTTGTGAACATGCAAGGGGATAAAGCAGAGACACATTGAGTTTTGATGGAATCACAGTTTTGGAGGTGAAAGTTCATTTTGGGCTAAGGCAGAGCTTTCACCAGTGCACAGCGCAATTTTATGACCAGTTAGATGGTGAAAGGAAGCGCTTTCACCAGCTAACCAGTGAATCATAAGGCGAGTTAGCTGGTGAAAGAAGAAAAAACATTTTTGAAAGCTAAGGACGGAGCAGGTCATTTTTCACAGGTTTTAAAGAGGTTCTAGAGTATCAAAGGATAACAACTCGATCGAGAAAGACTCTGCATCAGAGATTCGTGGGAGTTTTTGAGAACCACATGCTAAATTGATTTCCTCAAGTATCGACTATGAACATTGAAGAAATCCAACTGTCAAGACAGGTTCCTTTGCCATGTTTCATAATATCATAGATTCCAGGAGCTGAAGAATACAGATGTCAAATTTTGAGATTGAAGACAATTCGAATGCTAGTCTAGTTATTAAGTCTTTGTTATCAAGTTTCTTATTTAGATTTGAATTGCTATTTTTAGATACAGATCCAAGTTTTGAGGATCTTAAAAACTGATTGTAAAAGGCTATAAATGCCTATCTTTTCTAAGAGACAAGGGTTCAAACTGGGAGATATTTTGTGCTACTGTATAGACTCTTATTTGCAGAAATAAAGTTCAGTTTCCTTTCGTTTTCAATATCATAAATATCCATCTTTCCCTTTCTGTACTTTGTTTCAGTTTATTTTATTTCATGAAGACTGTCATCTCTTTATTGATCTCATAGACTTGAAGTAAAGGATTTCTCTCTATCTTGCATTAAGCCCTACATTCAGTTGTATTTGGCAATCAAGAATAGTGCTCTTCATCCTCTCCTATAAATTTACTTGATCTGATTATTGTTTCCTGAAAGCACTGTTTCTTTAGATGTATGAGTTGTCTATTACATTGATCATTGAAGACCCCATTGTTACAAGCATATATACACATTATTTCTAAGTTACCAAGCATCCTTAGCCTACAACCCTAAGGAGTTACTTGGAGTGATAACACTAGGGACATATTGAACATCACCATCCTTATGAGTCTTGCTGACTGCACCCTGCCCCTCGCGAGCACGGTCGTCCCACTAGGACCTTCACAAATCCGCAGCCCGAAGAGTAGACACCCTTCCTCCCCCCTTTCGGAGTTTCGCAACCCACAGTCTCTTTCACACATGCTTTCCCCTTTTTAACTGGCCTGGGGAAAGAATCGGAGTCTCGCCTCTCGCGAGTCCCGACGTCGAATGTCTTTTTCCCG
>JASDQU010588167.1:1388-11516 GCA_032191745.1 Picea mariana | reverse complement strand
TGGAGCCATAGGATCTTTTCGGGGGAAAGGAGAACCCTCATGATCGTCGGATCTAGAAAATGTGTGCAGGGTTTAAAAAAAAAAACCTTTGGAGTTGCACAGAAACATGGAAATCACAATATGTGAAACCCCGAATTCGTCGGGACCATCCATCGGAGGAAACACGTGGTTTTCGGATGACATTTCAATACCCGGGAAACCAAGAGGGAAGAACCTTGTTTTCGCAATTCGTGAAATGGTGAAACCCGAAATGATCTACGCCATAGATCGTAAGATAGGAACTTGATTGTTGGATCAAGTAGATTAATAGACTATAATCTCATTAAGCGATGGGAAAATCTGGGCTGCCAAAATTTGTGCACCCAGATATACGGCCAGGGTTCCATTTCATACCCCCGTCGTCATTCTACCTTTAACAAGGGGGGGGAGCGGGNGGGGGGGGGGGGTCTAGAAAGGGAGACTTTGTGTGGGTACCCCAAAACGTTGAAAGGATATGTGTCATAGATCTGAAAGAAGTCTAACCATTGGATTTCACTTCAAATGGACGGGGACACATGGGTGTGTACCACGTGCCAGTGGGTCAAGAAGAAAAGTGAGAGTGGTGGAACATGATGACATCACCGAGGGTGATGTGGACCCTCCTGAATGTGGCACATGCCACCATGGTTAAGGGCGATAGTTGTACTATGGGCCCGAAGGGTAAGGAGATAGAAATTTTTTAAGTCGGGGATTGAAGCAAGAAGAGACTTGGAGTCACTGCTTCGTGAACTCCCAGGTACCAAAGACCCAAAAACTGAAGTGTCGAAATCTCGAAATCCATACCTTGGTTGGTGACAATTGTGTTATGGGCCCAAGGGGAGAGAGGTTGGAAGTTTGAGAGTCGAGAGTTCGAGAGGGAAGCGAGTGCGAGAACCTCTAGGGACCAAAACCTCGAAACCCGAAACCATGAAGTTCCGAAATCTTGAAATTTTTAAAGGACATAAGAACTGTCGAGGATTTAACTTTTGGATCCTTGTGGACAAAAACCCCAAAAAATGAAGTCCTGAAAATTTGTAGAGCCAAATAGAGTTCAGAAAACTTAGTGAATTTGAAATGTTTTCTTATTCATGTCGGTTAATGACTGATTGTGGTTTTTATTAAAGGATAAGGTCTGACAAACTCTGGTTGACTGCACGTTGTATGTGCAGAGTTCAAAAAGTGTCAAGACAGCCAAAAACTGACGCTGAGTATGGAATTGGAAGAGGTACAGATCACCTCTGAAACAGAGGATGAAAGGGTAGGAAGGAATGTCAACTTGGGAATCGAAGGATCAAATTCTAATGGGAATAGAGAGGAGATGGATAAGGAAGGACATATGATGAAACTCATTGAAACATTGCAAAAAGATGCCCAGGCTCACCGAGCTGATAGCCAAAATCTCATGAGAGTCAAGGATCAGTAGGGTGAATTCAACTTAAAAATGTTGAAAAGCCTGGAAAGAATAGAAAGGAAATTGGAGAAGGGGAGTGACTCTAGCAAGACAGAGAGTCGCAGGACCCCTGAGAGGAAAAGGAGATCAAGAAATGTCAGGACCTCTGAGAGGAGAAGAATATCGAGGAGTGGTAACAGACATCATCATCGCTCCCTAAAGCATTCCGGTAAGGAAGCACATAGTAGTTCAAGTCCATCTCCTACCAGAAAGCACAGGAGATCTGGGGTGGATGAATTGAAAGGGGAGATGAATAATATTAATCCACCTACATTTGATGGAGAACATAAGAAGGAGGAAGATGTCGAAACATGGTTTTTTGGCATGAGGAAATATTTCCAACTGCAGAATTATTCTTCTCATGCAGAAGGAAGAATTGCGATGTATCAATTGAAAGGAAAAGCACCCATGTGGTGGGATCAGTTTGTGCAGGTGCATCACATTAGTGAGAAAGATATCACTTGGAAAGAGTTCAAGAGGTATTATGAGAAGAAATACCTGACTAAAAGATACTATGATAGAAAGATGAAGGAGTTCTTCGAACTCAAGCTAGGTAGCATGACCATTGATGATTACGAATGAAGTTTCTTGGAACTACTGAAGTATGTTCCATTCATCAAAGATGATGTTTTCAAGATTCAGAGGTATCTGAGTGGACTGCCACCTGCCATTGGTGACAAGATTCAGTATGATGATCCTAAGACTATGGAAGAAACAATAAGAAGAGCTAAATGCTTATATGAACAGTAGAGAGAAAATCCTACCTTTCGGAAGGCTTGGGATGACCAGAGGAAGTTTAAGAAGGAACAGAGGCAGAAGGGAAACAAACCTCCCTTTTTCAGAAATAATCCTCAAGGACATCCATCGTTTAGCGAGCTGAGAATGGCTGATGTGGGGGAACAAAGGTAGAGGCAAACACCCATTCAGTGTTGGGGCTGTAAAGGGAACCACAAGTACAGGGATTTTCCCCATAAAAGTGGTAAGGCTAGAGCTTTCCATACTGTTCAACAAGCTAAAACAGTGGAGGACATGGGAATTAGAATTCCAAGGATCTATGCAACCTTGGACAACAAGCAAGCAGAATTTCAATCGCAGATGATTGAGTGGAAGGTATGATAAACAATCGACCATTTGGTATTTTAATCGATTCAGGGGCTAGCCATAGCTATGTAGATCCTAGGGTGGTGGAAAGTTTGCATTTATCAAGAAGTAAACATGAAAAGTCTTGGTTTGTGCAGTTAGATATAGGAACCAAGAGGAAGGTCATTAAGTTGATTAAGCCCTGTTCTGTAGACATGAATGGATTGAGCACTAAGGATGAATTGAATATTCTTCCTTTAGGCTCTTATGACTGCTTAATTGGGATGGACAGGTTGGACCAGCACCATGCCCTTATGGACTGTCGTACAAAGAAGTTTACATTCCTGGATGAGGAGGGAAATCAGAAAATAGTCCGAGGAATTCCCAAGGCTGTGGTTGTTAGAGAAATCTCATCCATGCAGCTGAAAAAGTGTTACAGGAAAGGCTGTCAATTATTTGCAGCTCGTGTGGAGGAAGCATCCAAAGATGAAGTCTCAAATATTGGAGACCATGAGGTACTCATAGAGTTCAAGGACATATTTCAGGAGGTACCTAGACTACCTCCGAAGAGAGACATCGATTTTTCTATAAATTTGATGCCTAGAGCAGCTCCAGTGTCGAAGGCTCCTTATAGAATGAGTACGTCGGAGCTGAAAGAGTTGCAATTGTAGCTTGAAGAGATTCTAAAGAAGGGGTACATTTGCCCCAGTGTGTCACCTTGGGGTGCCCTGGTCCTATTCATGAATAAGAAGGATGGGACGTTGAGGTTGTGCATTGATTTCTGATAGTTGAATAAGGTAACTATCAAGAACAAGTATCCTCTACCGAGGATCGATGATCTTTTCGATCATATGAAGGGTGCGAAAATATTTTCTAAGATAGATATCTGATCAGGATATCACTAGGTGAGAATAAGGATGAGGATATCAGCAAGACTGCCTTTAGAACAAGGTACAGTCATTACGAGTTCACAGTGGTTCCGTTTGGACTATCCAACGCACCTGCTATTTATGTGCTTCGTGAATGGTGTATTTAGGGACTATTTAGACAAGTTTTTCATAGTATTCTTGGATGACATCTTGGTGTATTCCCAGTCAGAGGAAGAGCATGAACAACACCTGAGGATGGTGCTGCAAGTGTTGAGAGAACACCAGTTGTATGTCAAGTTGAGCAAATGCTCATTTTATCAAAGACAGATCCATTACTTGGGACATATTATTTCAAAAGAGGGGATCGCTGTGGATCCTCAGAAGGTTGAGGCTATCTGAGAATGGTCAGTGCCAAGGAATGTGACAAAAGTTAGATCCTTTATGGGTCTAGCAGGCTATTATAGAAGGTTCATCGCAGGTTTCTCAAAGATAGCTCACCCTATCACTTCCTTGCAAAGGAAGGAGAAAACGTTTCAGTGGACTGAAAAGTGTGAAGAGAGTTTCCGACGATTGAAGAAACTGTTAACCAACACTCCAATCCTAAGAATTGCAAATCCAAATATGGATTTTTTGGTGTGCACATATGCATGTAAGGAAGGGTTGGGAGGATTTCTCAGCCAAGATGGATTTGTAATCTGTTATGAGTCCAGGAAATTGAAAGAGCATGAAAAGAACTATGCCACTCACGATTTGGAGCTAGAAACAATCATCCACGCTTTGAGGAAATGGAGACATTACCTCATGTGAAGAAGACTTTAATTGAGAACAGACCACCACGGTCTGAAATATTTGTTTGATCAGCCGACTTTAAATGCTAGACAAAGTAGGTGGCTGGAGTTTCTGTGTGAATACGATTTTGATATCAAGCATATCAAAGGGAAGGAAAACAAGGTGGTTGATGCACTCAGTAGAAAGGTGCATGAATTGCATGCTACTGCCATTAGCATGTATAGGACGAATATTAAGGATAGAATTTTGGAAGCTGCAAATGCCAATTTGCAGTACAAAAATTTGGTAGCAAAGCTACAACAAAGTGAAAGGCCATAGAAAAGGGAAAGTTACACCTTGGAAGTTGATGAATTACTTCTGTATAAAGACAGAGTATATATACCCAATGTCCAAGAATTGAAACTTGCAATTCTAAAAGAAATGCATAATGTGACGTATGTTGGACACCCTGGATATCACAAGACTGTGGCAGTAGTTAAGAGCCATTATTTTTGGCTGAGTATGAAGAGAGAGATCACTGAATACATCGCCAGATGTATGGAATGCCAGAAATTTAAGTCTAAGCATAGGCATCCAGCAAGGTTGCTACAGCCTTTACCCATTCCTGAGTGGAAGTGGGAAGTGGTGACGATGGATTTTATTACAGGATTGCCCAGAATGAGCAAGATACATGATTCGATCATGGTGGTGGTGGACAAACTTACAAAAGCTGCCCATTTTATTCCACTAAAAACTACTCACAAGGTAGCATATGTTGTTGATAATTTCTTAAAAGAAGTGGCATGCTTGCACGAAATTCCTAAAACGATTGTGTTTGATAGGGACCCAAAATTCACCTCGAATTTCTGGAAAGGATTGTTCAAAGGATTCAAAATTAATATGAATTTTAGTACAACGTATCATCTCAAGTCTAATGAACAGACAAAGAGGGTGAACAGAGTAATAGAGGACATGCTGAGAATGTACGTGATGGATAAACCATCAAGATGGGAAGACTACCTGCATTTGGTAGAATTTGCCTACAATAATGGGTATCATGCATCGTTGAAGATGAGCCCATTTGAAGCACTTTATGGAAGAAAGTGAAACACTCCAGTGAGCTGGGATAATCCGTATGATAGAGAAGTAGTTGGACCAGAGTTGCTCAAGGAGATGGAGGACCAAATGATAAAAATTAAACAGAATTTGAAAGTTGCCCAGGATGGGCAGAAAAGTTATGCTGATAAGAACAGAACCCATAGAGAATTCAAAGTGGGTGATCATGTTTTCCTGAAAGTGAAAACTAATAGGATCTCCCTGAAGCTGGGAAGTTGCGCCAAGTTGGCAACAAGATTTTGTGGGCCATTGAAATACTGGAAAGGATTGGTCCAGTTGCATAAATGCTTGCATTACCTACATATATGACTGTACATAATGTGTTTCATGTTTCATTGCTTAAGAAATATATACCTGATGCTAATCATGTTATCGATTGGAATGTGATTCAGGGGGAACCCGAAAGTGTCCTGCAAATGCATCCTGTATGCATATTGGACAGGAAAAACAAACAGCTATGGAACCGAGATATAGGGCTTGTAAAGGTCCAGTGGACTTGGTACAGTCCTGAGGATGAAACATGGGAGCATTAAGATGTTATGTAGGCAGAGTACCCACATCCTTTTGGAAATTTTGAAAAGATTGCAGACGTAGTGTAAAGTTGCACTGAGGACAATGCATAAATAAGGGGAGGGGGATTGTAATGTCCCAAAGGCCGAGCCTTATTGTAAATCTTGTTTATGAAATGAATTGTAAATATGTTTTATAGGCAGGTGAGCTGATTTTATATAATCTAGTGGGCTTATGTGATTGTTAAGCTAGAGAGCCTAAGTGTTGAAGGCCAAGAGCCTGATTTTGTACCTGTATTTATGCGGAACAGTAATAAAATATAAACATCGTCGCGTGCAGACCGACCATGATGAATGAGTGATGGGGGACTAAGCTTCCACAAAGTGGGCAAGGGATTAGGGGCTAGAAGGTGGGAAAAGGGGGCTAAGTGTGGAGCCTAGGGGCTAAACCTAGGGGCTTAAGTCCTTGGGGAACAATATTTCAATATTATTCAAAAAGACATGTGAATATTGTGTTCTATCCTAAGTTCTTTTTTGGAAAGACAAGTAACTTCCAAATGGAAGGAATGTGTTCTGAAGGAATGCATGCAGTTTCATGGGTGACAAGTGTCAACCCAAGCACATGCAGATAAAACTGCTGAGTTGAGTCGTGATGGGGGGTTCCTCCACCATTCGACCCTCAACAACCTGAGCATGAACCCATCTGACCTCTATAAGAGACCTCGTGCAATTCTGAAACCATGGGGAAAAGTCTTTGTTGATTTCGGGGATAGCCTGTGTTGATTTCTGGAAATCTGAGACATCCTTTGTATGAACAGTTTGAGCCTGTGTGTGGAATCTATGTACACTTGGTACAATCCCGAAACCAAAACCGTGATTCTATCCCATGATTGCAGAGGCTGTTTGGGAAGCTCGTGTCTGTTTTCCCAGTTGGTTGTTGTGGCCACATAGTGCTGGACTGCGTGTGGCTTGCTGGCTAGTGTAAGTTCATGCCAAGTCTGTGTGTAACCTCTCTCCAGGTGAGAGAGGTGATTGTTGTTGGAAGAGGCAGGTTGTCAGGCCTGTGAGAAACTCTTTCTAGGTGAGAGAGTTTTTTGGGAAGTGGTTTCTTCCAGAGAGTGTCCAGCACCAGCTTCGGCCTCTGAGACTTCTTGATCTGGCCTATTGCCGAGACCCAGAGAGGAAGGTGTAGCACCAATGGACTATGATTGTGAAGGTGTATACTCTTGGGAAGAACAGGCATGTGGGGAATGAGAGTCTGGGAGTAGTGGGCGTAAGATGGCATCCTGGGAAGAATCCTTCCAGTTGTTCTGTGTTGTTTTTCCTGTAACCTCAGCCTAGCCTAGGATTCCTTGCCTTGGGGTGGAGCTTAGTCCCATCTCAGGGGTGACCCATTGCTGAGCTTGATGAGCAGGATGGTCTAAGGCTGGGAGGTTTGTGGAAGGCCTGCATGTGGTTGGTGGAGATACCACCGTTTCAAATATAAGTACTAGACGATGTTTTAATTATGTGTTGCATGTCTGTGTATTTATATTTATCATGTATTCTATTGTGTATATGAATGAATGTTAATTCTAGGGATTATTTATGTCAGCAGTAATTTTGTGCCGACTCTGAGTTTAAATGTGTTTAACCTGTTTTAAATGCATGTTATTAATTAAGCATAAAATTATGTTGTTCCGCAAAGTAGCGTCTGCCCGACCATTGGGTTGGATGACAGTCGGGGGAGCGTTATAGTTGCCTTCTGGTTTACCAGGAGGGTTGATAGTTTTAGAGGATTTTTTTTGGAAATCCAAAAGACATGAACCCTGGGTCAATAACTCAGATGGTAGAGAAAGAAGAATAAAATACAAACCAATAGATGTTCACTGATCACTCTGTGCTGAAATACCTAGTCAACAAGCCAGTGTTGGGGGGAAGAATATGCAGAGATGGATACTGCTATTCCAGGAATATGATTTTTAAATTGTGGTCAAGCCTGGGAGAATGAACAAGGGACCTGACCACTTGTCTAGTTTAGAACATGGAGAGGAACCTACTAGTTTAGAGGATACACTTCCAGATGCATAGTTGTTGGCCATTAGGAAGGTAGATGATCACTTCGTTGAGATAGTCCAGTTCTTTTCAATAGGAATGGTACCTCGCGAATATACAATCATTTAGAAGAAACAACTGGTAGTTCGAGCTGTAGATTTTTCAGTTATAGTTGGAGAACTATATAAGATGGGACCTGATGAGATCCTAAGGAGATGTGTTATGGAGGAAGAAACACCACTATCTCTGGCAGAAGCAAATGAAGGCATCGCAGGAGGACACTATGTAGGGAATTTAACAACGCATAAGGTTTTGAGAGATGGCCTATGGTGGCCCACTTTATATAGAGATGATAAAGGATATTATAAAGACTACTATGTATGCCAAAGAGTTTGGAAACCTTCCAGAAGAGATGAGATTCCCTTAGCACCACAACTAACCTTACAAGCATTTGAGAAATGGGCCATTGATTTTGTGGGACCTATCAACCCACCAGGGAAGCACACAGGAGAAAGATACATCATTACTACGACAGAGTATTTGACCAGATGGAAAGAAGAAAGAGAAGTTAAGGACTCTAGTGCAACTATAGTTGTGTGGTTCATATTTGATGATATCATAACCAGGTTTGGATGCCCGGAGATCCTTATGAGCGATCAAGGTACACATTTTATTAATAAGACTATTGAAACCTTGACTCAGGAATTTGAAGTTCATCACCAGAAGAGCACTCCATACCACCCGCAGGTGAATGGTATAGTTAAATATTTCAACAAGATCTTGGAGACTACACTGATGAAGATTTGCAGTGTGAACAAAGATGATTGGGATTTGAGGGTACCAGTAGTGTTATGGGCCTATAGAACCACTTGTAAGAAGACAACAATGCAGACTCCATTTAAGTTGGTTTATGGTTTAGAAGAAGTAGTACCTATGGAATATTTTGTTCCTATCCTGAGAATTGCAGCCTTCACAGATATGGATGACACTGGAGCTGTGCAAGAGAGGCTTGTGTGGTTGGTACAGCTAGAGGAAGACAAATTTATTGCAGGATTCCATCAACAGGAACAAAAGGAATGAGATAAGGATTAGCATGATAGAAACATTAAGAAGAAAGACTTTAAGCAAGGAGATCTGGTATTGCTATATGATAGCAAGTTCATGAAGCGTCCAGGGAAGTTCATGACACATTGGTTGGGGCCATATGAGGTGGCCTATGTTACAGAAGGAGGATCTATGCAGTTGAAAACTTTGAATGGAGAATGGAAGGAAGGTTTGGTGAATGGGAGTCGGTTGAAATTGTACTATGACAACTAGTTGCCTTGCAGCTCTCTGTAGAGGAAGTAGGGAGAAGGGTTCAGGTACCAGGTGCAGTTGAAACTAGGTACCAGACATAGAAAAGATAGTCTCCACACAGTGAGGAGGAACTGAGTAGAAAGCATAGGCTGCACTGCACAGTCTGAAGTCGAAGTAAAACAAAAGATTCAGATCTACAGTGCCTCGGGACGAGTCACATGTGAGTGTTCGGGTTCTATTGGCCCTTGGTTATGGAAGAAAGTGAATATTAGGGAAGAAAAGGTGAATTGTGAACTGCACGGAAGACACACTGACGAAGATCAGGTTGAAGTGGTTAAATAAGAAGAAAACAAGGAGCGAAGTAAGAGAAAATGATTCGTTGGATGAGAAGATCGAGGAAAACAGATAAGTAAGGAAGATAGATAATGGAAAACTCATCAAGGGGAAAAATCCACCAATGTATTCTTTGGAGCACCTCGCGAGAAAGAAGGAAAGACAGTCTTGCGAAGCCTGAAAAACGTGGGTCAAGTTGACCTAGGGTTTTAGACACCTAGGGTTTTGGAATTTTAGGGGTTTGACACCTAAGTTTTGGCCAAAGGTTGTCCAAGATTCATTGTAATGTATAAATAAAGGTCAAGAGGACCTAGGTTGGGTTCGATTATGTAATGAGTGATTATGGTTGTTGAGAGAAATAAGTATTCTATTGAGAGCGAGTCTGTGTTGTAGGATCTTCAACTAGGTGCGAAGATCAACCCTGCAGCTGGGTGCGTAGGGAGGGGAGAGAAAGAGAGAGAGAAGAAGAGAGATCTGCAAGCTAAGAGTGCATATATAATTGTATTTCTTCCTATAATATCAAGAAACATAGTTCTGTGGACATATCCCTAAGGAGAGGGTGAACCATGTATATCTTGTTGTTCTGTGGGATTGATGTTGTGTTCTTTTGCTTTCGGGTTATTCTATTATTGCATCATTGTGTTAGATCTAAGAT
>JASDQU010588166.1:11878-24285 GCA_032191745.1 Picea mariana | reverse complement strand
AATTAATTTGGTAATTATTGGAACATTATATTATAGAAAAACATTTGTAGTAATAATACCTTTTATATGATTCTTTTTTGTTATTGTAAATTTTTGCTATTGCAAGTCTCATAGGTCTCATTGACCATGGCGCCATAAATGATTCTTGTAGTGTGTGTATAACCTGATTCTTAGACTCATTGGATTGATTTTTGTATTGTAAGTGGAAATTACGTCTATATGTTCTTTCCACTATATCCCTCAAAGATTTGTAAAACAATTTCCCCCTCTCATTAACTTCAAGCACCACTCCAGATGAACTGATGACCAAGTTGCCATCATCATTTACATCCTTAACAATTTTTGTCCTCTTAGGATGAGATTCCATTCCCTCTCTAACGGTCCCTTCATAACATTAAAAAAATGTGAAATTGAGTGTTTAAAACTTCTTAGCGTTTAATGTTAAAATATTCATTTTTAGTAAAAGTCAAAGAAAAAATTAATGTTGATTACCTTTTGATTCACTTGTTTCCTCTCTTTGCAACATTTCCATAAAGCGTTTACGCTCTTTTGCACTCAGACTGCAAATAATCTTATTGAGTTTATTCAAGTTTTTTCTCTACACGACACACATTAACCAACACACATCATTAATTTAAACTTACAAATATTTCAAATACATTAATTTTTTAATAACTCTTAAAGAACTTGCTTGCCTCTCTTCTTGGGATAAGTTATCATTGCGCTCGCTGTAATAAAATGTTTTCTTTGAACTTCTATCAGCCATCTTGTTAAAAAAAAATCAGGAATCATCAGAAATGAAAATTATGAAATTTTTATACAATCTAGTATTTCAACGCGCTTCATTAAATAGAACACAATGGGGCATCAAACATATATGCGCACCGGGGCGTCAAACAAATACTCACACTGGTCCGTACTATTAGTCATTGCGCACTACTAACTCGTTCGCATATGATATGAAAATTAATACTATTTATTTTTTCCATCAATTGGTGCTTTTCACAGATATATGTGCCTCGGTGCGCTTTTCTATAAATTGAGCACCAAGTATCTACCTCTGTACAGTGCACACCAGGGAAATTTTCCTGTACAGTACGCACTGCGTACCACAATTTTTATTTATTTTTTAATCATTGATAATGACAGGGTTGACAACATTTGGGATTCAATGCAATGAGTGGTACCATGGAAATGGATACCAAATGCCCCATATGTAACTAAATAAACCCTATAAAAATATATTGCTTAAAAAAAGAGGGGAACAAGAAAAAACAACAAGAAAGCTATGAATTTCAATACCAAAGGTAACTATGAAACCCTTATATATTTTTTAACATGCATTGAAAATAGTTTGAAAAATAGGGAAATATTGAAATGATCAGTAAAATGAAATCACATACCTGAAACTTCTTCTCTGCAGATTTTGTATGTGCCCTATGGATCCCTTCCCTACTTGGTTCTTCAAAAAAATCCAGCCACTCCAAAGTCTTTCATGGTAAATCTCTCTTCCACAAATCTTCCCTCTAAATTCTGCCAAAAAAATGAAATAATGAATAGTGTTTTAATTTATAAACAAATACATTTTGAAAAATGAAATTCCCTCTCTTTTTTCATCATGTTTTTTCAATTTGTATGTAAAAACACTTATTAAACTATATATATTTAAAAAATTAAATTTGTCGTCAAATCGGTGTCCTTCACCGATTCGTGTGCAATGCATATATACTACAAAATGCACCGATACTAATTTTATCGACAAAATAGAAATGCAAACCTATACTATTAAAATTTATGGATATTTTGGTTTGCAGAGGTTCTAACAGTTGTAATGGTTCAATGCATTTCATAGTTTGTCGCACCAGTGCGTTATAAAATAAATAAAAACACCCATAAATTTTAATATCAGATTCATGCACGTATTGGTGATGGTTTTGGTTCAAATGCAGTGAAAAGGGAAGGTTATAATATCAAATGGACAACACTTTAGATTCTAGATCATTCCATATCGTTGCAAGTTTGTCAACTTCTCCCACACCCTTTGAAGTAAGTCTATTTTATTTATAAATCATTTATCTTATTGACTTTATGTCAGTTATGCACGTGCAATTGAATAATTGTTTATTGAATTTTGTAGGATCATAAATTGGGATCAAGTTCATATGAGCAAGATATTACACCAATGCAAAAATGTCACAAGCTCTTATCAGAAGAAAGATATTACATGCAAATGTTTGATGAAAATGGATAGCTACTTTACCCTTCCAATTGTAACATGCCATCTTTCAGTAACCTCTAGCCTAGGTCAATAGTATTACACCGTGAATTGGATATCTTTTATGGCATGCTAGTGGTATGTGGTTGTTCAAAATGTAGAGGGTTGAAGAAGAACCCTCGACGTGTCACATTGTCTCATTATATTAATGATCAAATACCCAAAGTTGATCGTTTAATACCTCCCATTGCGGCCAATAATCCAATAGGTGATATAGAAAAGATACATAGGAACACTTCCATATGATCCTTTTTTGAAAATTTGGAAGCTAGATCAACTATGTTTTGTCTTAAATTGGTCAAACCATCTCCTTTTATTGATTCAACAAAGAGTTCTTATAGTGAGCCATAGTATGATATAAATACTACCCAAAACATCACTACTAGGAGATAAAAAAAAGTTGTATGAGCTAAGCGCAAAAATGTCCAAGTACACACCAAATTTTGTTCAATTGTTGGAAGGTAGCAATGACTTCCCTCTTCATATCCATATACAAAGTAAATACCAAACTTGTTACAACTGAGCTTTGTATGGCGCTTAGTTGTCATCCATGCATGTGCCCGATGTTGGCACCAAATTATCTTTTTGTGGTAATATTTATATGATTTTCAAGTCTAAAATAAATGTTGCAAATCTTGGGTTGTTTATCCTTTCACATGTATTTGTTCCTTCCAAACAATCAATGGCACTTATGCCATTTTATGGTCCTCCTTATAGTCGATTTGATTACTTGAATATTGTCAAATACAAACATAGCATTTCCATGTATAGTATGTGCATAAATGGTTTTTCTTCTGGAAACTTTAATAGGAAAAGATTTTTATATATCGACAGTCGTCCATGAACTCATGGGAACATCACAGGGTTCATAAATAGTTGTAGGGCCTCATTATTTAGTGCAAATTGTTCCTTTGAGGAACACTCAATGGAAAAGAGTTCTTTATGAAAAGGAAGGCATCATGATTTGTTGTTGTACATGCAATATGTAGTTTGTGTCCTTGTGATGAGTTGTTAATAAACTATAAATTTCGTATACCACCAACCACACATAAAAAATGCCTTGCATTGGATCTATCTTTAGACGTGCCCTTGGGGCATAATGAAAAGATGATTGAGTAATTATATTTTTGGATTTTCAATCGAACTAATGTAAATGTATTGCTTAATTCAACATTTGTTTATAAAGTGGTTGGTTGCTTGTTACAATCATTACATCAAAGATGGGGACTAAACTCCCTATAACTTCTACACATGGAATTTTGTTTATTTATTTATTGAGTTTGCTTAATATTTTTTTTATATTTTTAAATATTAATATAAAATCAATTTAATTCAATATTCTTTTATCCTTAACAAATTAATTAATTTCTTCACTAATGAAATCAAATACCTATATTTCCGTATAAGGAGATTCATAATTAGAAAAATTGATAATAGCACTTATATTTCACTTGGGGTCCAAATATCCCATTTAGATGGGTCATGTGGTGGTTTTCTGGCCTTGTTCAATGCCCATGAGCTATAGAAGCTTCATTTAGAACCTAATTCCCTTGTTTTCCTTCTCCTACAATGGTCAATTCTCTGAGACCCACCCCTCATGTGAAAAACCTCCTAAGAGGGCCTAAGAGCTTCATTTAGGGTCCCAATTCCTTTGTCTTCCTACCTATTTCATGATAAAGTCCCCCAAATCATCCCTTGAGTGCAAAACTCCTAATGGTACTCATCTCCTACTCAAAGGCCCAAAATCCTATTTATAGTGCTTAAGTGGTGGTTCAAGGCCTTTTTCCTAGCCCATAAGACTTATAAGGTTCACATAGGGCATAAGCTCCTTGTTTTCCTCACTAGACCATGGTTAAGGGTTTGAGATCCATACCTAGTGCACAAAACCTCCACGATGGTACTAGTATCCCACTCAAACACCATGTATTCCCTCTATAGGGCATATATGGTAGTTCAAGGTTTTATTATGGAGTAAAAGGTTCATAGAAAAGCATTTTTAAGGGAGTAATCCCATTATTAAATGTGACATTTAATTTAAAATGGTTGCATAACAAAGTATAGCCTTCAAAAGTGTATCCTATTTTTCAAAAGATTATTTTTTTATTCTTTTAAAAAACTAAAAAACATCTATATAGACACAACAAAAGTGTATAACAACAAAGTTGTAGATCACTTCAAGATATTTGCAATTATCTTAAGAGAAACAAAAATGGATGTTAGGAAAAACAATTGTGAGAAAATTACAAATATTATTTTTCCTGTCAAAAGATTTATTTTTATATTATTTTAAATACAAGAAAATACATATCAAGAAACATAGAAACTCAATAACATAAAAATTGTATATCTCTTCAAGATATTTCCAAGTATGTAAATAATGCCAAAAATGGATGTTGGGATAAAATATTATAGACAAATTATTAAATTACTTTTGATACATTTCACGGGTGGAGATTTCTTATTTAATTTGTATATTTTTTTGTTAAAAATAATTTGTTCCCATTATTAATGCATGCACATTTCTAAAGTGCATAAATGTTTATTTTTAATTCTTATTTGGCAAACTTCATAGTAGTATGCATGGTAGTTCAAAAGGTATTAAGAGTACTTTAAAATGAGCGTTCGCACATTTTGATTTATATGTACATTTTCATGCGAGAGCATGCTCCCAAATTTCGAGTTGCCAATTTTTTAACCATCAACTTCATGCAATATCCCTTTTGTTTGTTCCATAAACCACTTCATGATGTTTTCATAAGTTAAAATTGACTATTGCAAGGTAGCAAAACAAAGGTGTCAACATGATTGTTCGAGAAAGAACACCAACATCATATAGTCTGGAAGACGTTTTTATTGCTCGTGAGCCATGCATAGGATCCCAAACAACCCTACATGCCCTCTAAAAGTAATACATGGTGAATGAGTATACTAAAAATTATGTTACAATGTTTTTCGCTCCATAAAAAGGTATTAGGAATCCTAGACATGACATGAGGAGGAACACCAATATAGGGCCTAAAATATGATTTAATGTCTCATGGGCCCTAGATATGGTCCTAAACCCACATAAGCCCTATAAAGGGAACATTTATCCCATGGATATGATATGTGCACCATTATGCATTTTTCCACACCAATGATGAGTTTGAAGGGCCCTAGTCATGGTTGGAGGATGAAAACAAATGTCTTAGGGTATGAAGCAGGATTTTAGAATTCATGGGCCGTCATGCATCAGGTTTGAAACCATCACAGAGGACATTTATAATGAACCTTAGCCATTATAAGCCTTACACACTAGGGATTGTATTAGGGCTTGATATGGCCCACATGTGAAAAATAATGTCTTTGCCCTTAAATTTGATGCTTTATGGTTTATTCATGATGCAAAGAGCCCTATAAAATCAAATAAGCTCACAAAGGGAGCATGGAAAGGATCRCTTAGTTAAGGATCTCTTAAGATCARTTATGGAGGATTGTYGATAGTTGTATATTAGTTATTTKATAAGATATATGTATTAATAAAATGATTTTCATTACATGGTTACAAAAAATATGAGAATGATTATTAGTAATTGTAGAATTTACATAGAACACTAATGTCATAGGATGCATGCACATTATGTAAAATTAAATTTTTTTGGAGGGAAAATATCATATGTCCATGTCATCTAATGAGTTTATGTCAAATTTTATTTTTTCCTAAAAAACATCGTGGTGGTTGGGACTTCATAAACCAATTAATTAAATTCATCATTTGTTATTGTGTTTCATTTTGACAATATTTTTAAATAGTTTACACATACTCATCTTTGATGAAATTGCACACATTTATAGATCTATTTCTATGGATTCAAAATATATATTTTTATAAAAATGTTATTATTTGATGAATTGCATGCATTTATAAATATATTTTTATTAATTCCAAATATATATAAAACAAATTATAAAAATGTTATTGTTTCCTATTATTTTAATATTTTTCGTGTAACATGTATCATAATTTAAAAATACACGTCTATGTTTTTGCAATAAAATTTTAACACAACCATTTTTAAAAAAATGGCATTTTTGCTTACAAACTAAAAAAAAACATATCGATCCTATTAACACCTTTATTAATTATTGTCAATTGGGTTTAGCGCGAGTGGTTTGTGCCGAGGGGTGTTTTCCCGCCCACCCAGGTTCAATTCCCGCAAGTGACATATTTGGCTCTTAAATGAGCATGCTATCAAAAAAGCCTCGACTTTCTACAAAATCTGGTTTACCCTGGGTACCATCCTCGAAATGAGGGGAAGTACCTGGTGGGTTTCCCTAGGAGTTGTTCCCTCGAAAAAAAAAACACCTTTATTAATTATTATTATTATTAATATAAAGTGAGGTGCATTTTATAGTCTAATATGACACTTGGCATAAGTCATCCCAATATAATATTTGATAAAAAAAAGAACATCCCAATATGGAAGATATTTGTACCATCACTATTCATAAATATAACAATTATAAACATAATTATGGACAATTATTATAATGTTATCAATAAAATAAATGAGAAAATAACATTTCATAAAAGTAAATTTTTTTTGTAAACATGTTTAATCAACATATTGTATCTTGCTGGAAATTAAACAATTCACCTTGAATAAGAATTTAACATTATATGACATTAATAGTTATAAGTTTTTGCAATTACAATCCAAAGTAAATGATTTCATAAAACCAAAGTTAAACATTATATGGAAAATCTAAATTATAATGAGTGATACATCTTAAAATTAATTTAAAAACAAAGAAATCATTAGTGTACTTATAATACATTTTATAAATCAAACAACAACAACAAAATCAACATGATTTGAAAACACAAATATACATGTGTGCTATACTATTTGTAGTGCACTAGTGCGATTGAAAGTGAAACATAGTGGTTGTTACGTAAATATGCATCGAGAAACAATTTAATTGACAAAGTATGTATGCAAATTTCCACATCTAAAGTTTTGTGGAGGTTGTGTTTTGTGGAGGCAATCACTCTTCGATGCCTCTCATAATTTAGCACATGGACTCGATCCTCTGTCATTTCCTCAATGCTTTGCTTCACATCTTCTCCTCCATGGGCTGCTCAACTTTCTCCAAGATACCGTCCTCGTTATTCATGTAGCCATTATATGATCTGGCATCAATTCGTTTGTAAATCACATACCTACACCTCCTCTTCTTTGCCTCAAGGGGACTTATCAAATAACTCTTTCAGGATGGGGAAGAATTTCATATCCCCAAAGTATTTGTAACTGGGGCCGTTGTCGGTGCCACCGGGAACATCAACTTCATTCCCTTCCAAGTCTATCATCTTGGCCCCTACTTTGGCATAATTAGAACTGCCAAGCTCTATGATCAGAGCTTCCTAATGCCCCTTTTCCATGTTAAACGAGAAATGACCTTGGTGGATGTCTTAATTATAAGATTGTGTCAATCTCAAGAATGACCTAAGCTCCATATTATATATTTAATAGAAGTTAAGAATCACATTTGGAAAAAAAATGATGATCCAGAAGCTTTGTCAGCATGCCTTATCGCTAAATATTAAGCATTTCCTTGGCCTCGATCTTCTCCTCCATGAGATCCTCACCTTTGTACTTAATAAGAAGCTCATTATGTTTATTCTTCTCCACAACCATGCAGTCAATCCCTTTCAGAAGGGGCACATGGGCAACAAACTCTCACTCTTTGTTGTTGGTTTCCCTTGTCCTGCTCTCTCATTTCTTCCACCACATCCTCATATTCCTCGAATAGGATCGGCTTTATGGCAATGACCTCACCACTCTTGATCATTAACCTAGTCTCCCTCTAGATAGACTTGATCTTCTGCCACTCCATCAGTGCTCTGGCCTACATCTCCTCCTCTGCGGTTCGTTTGACTTTCTCCAAGATACCATTCTCGTCATCCTCGTCGCCATAATAAATGGTGTCAATTCACTTGTAAATCACATACCTAAATATCCTCTTCTTTGCCTCAGGGGACTTATCGATTAACTCTTTGACACTGGGGAGGAATTTCTGAGCTGGACTTGTATAATTTATTGTTGGAAGATAGTCCAACAATTAATTGTACAAGTGCGGTTGGGAAATTCCTCCTCAACATCAAAGAGCTATTTGATAAGCCTTGTGAGGTGAAGAAGAGGAGGTCTATGTATGTGATCTACAAGTGAGTTGACGCCAATTATTATGGAGATAGGGATGCCAAGAAAAATATCTTGGAGAAAGTCAAGCGGCCTGTGAAGGAGGAGATGGGGGGCAGAGCATTGAGGAAGTGGCAGCAGATCAAGTTTGTCTAGAGGTAGGCCAGGTTGATGATTACGAGCTAGGATGTCATTGCCATTAAGTTGGTCCTATTCAAGGAAGATGAGGATCTGGTGGAAGAAATGGGAGAGCGGGACAAGGGAAACCAACAATAGAGAGAGAGAGAGAGAGAGAGAGATTCCCATGTTCCCATTTTGGATGAGAAAGTGATCGAGCAAATGGTTGTGGAGAAGAATAAACATGATGAGCTTCTTAGTAAGTACACGGGTGAGGATCTCATGGAAGAGTAGTCTGATGCTAAGGTAATGCTTAATATTTAGAGATAAGACATGCTGACAAAGCTTTTGGATCATCGGTTACTTTTCTGAATGTGCTTCTTAACTTCTATTAAATACACAATATGGAGCTTAGGTAATTCTTGAGGCTGACGCAATGTTATAATTAAGACATCCACTAGGGTCCTTTCTTTTTGAACATGGAAAAGGGACACTAAGAGTCTCTGATTGTAGGGCTTGGTAGTCAAAATTATGCCAAAGTAGGGGTCAGGATGACAAACTTGGAAGGGAACAAAGTTGATGTGCCCAATGCCACCAAAAAGGGCCCCGATTACAGATACTTCAGGGCTACGAAATTCCTCCCCATTCTCAAATAACTATTTGATAAGCCCCCTCAAGGAGAAAAAGAGTAGGTGTAGGTATGTGATATACAAGTGAATTAAAACTGATTCATATTATGGATACATGAATGATGAGGATGGTATCTTGGAGAAAGTCGAGCCGTTCACAGAGGAGGAAATGCAAGGAAAAGCACCGAGAAAGTGGCAGAGGATTGAGTCCATGCACTAAATTATGAGAGACACTGAAGAGTGACCTATGTTTTTTCCTTCACAAAGCAAAACCTCCACAAAGTTTGATTGTGGAGGTTTGCATATGTAGTTTGTGAATTAAATTGTTTTTATTCTGGTTGTTATTGAGCTTGGCGTCATTGGCATATCTGATTCACATTAAATCCTTTTTAGGTGCATACATATAGATAAAATGAATTTAAAATATAAAACACAAACATATATAACTAATTTGTATTTATCAAAAACTGAAATTAGTTTATATTTGCAAAAAAAAGAAGTGAAAAAGTAACTAGTGCTATTAACAAAAACATACACACCACTTCTAGTGCTCCATATTAGACATACGACATTGGTGCATCATTGTTAGTCGAGCACCGATATCTATAGCGATGTGTTGTGATATATAGCCCATTGGTTAATGGTTGTCATACAAAATGACCGACGATGCCATTTCACATATGAACTGTGTAACTTGGGGTGATTGGTCCTATGGAACACACCATTGCAGTAGACTTTGTTAATGTTAAACCAATCAGTTCACTTAGTTATATTAAACAAACTGACTCTCTATGTTCCATTGAGCATCAGACACTTTTAACCGGTGTGTTGTCTTTTCGTGATGCACTGTTATCGAGAATTTTTTAAAAGACACACTGTAATGATCATTTTAAAAATATTTTTCCCGATGCAACTCACTTAACCGCATTGGTGCGTTTCTTTGAACGTAACACACCAATTCTCCATTTTAGCTTTGTATGCGTTGATACTAGTGCATTTTTTTTATAATGCACCAGTAATGGGGCATCCCATAAAATGAACCGATATGCTAAATTTATATGTATTTTTCTCATTATGTTGTAGTACACATCATCGATGCATTTTATTTATATGACGTACCGCAGAGGAAAAATTGTGTTTCAAAAAATGGGTGGTGCGTTCGATTAATAAAACATACAGGTACATTTATCTCAATTAGAACACTTCTTAAAACCTTAGCAGTGCTTGCCATAAAATACATTGCACCGATAATTTGTGAAAATTTGTCCTGGTATCGTGCTCTTTACAATACCGATGCGTTTCTTGAATTCAGGCTCATCGACAGGTGAAATTGTTTTATATCAACTCAAGCAGTGTGATGTGTTAATATAAACACATAGGCTCGACCATGCTATTAGAGTATCAACATTTTGTTTAATGATGCATTTTTTTGATGAGAGAATCGATTACAGGGTGTCCACCGAAATTCCCCACTGCCTCGATGAGTTTGGTTAACATAAACGCATCACCGACTGAATTTTTATGAAACGTGTTCATGATGGTGTGCTACTGCTACCTGACAGCACTGGTGCGCTATAGATTCTAGAGAACTAGCTTGATCTTTAGTGGTGCATTGTATAGTATAATGTATCACTGTGATTTGTTTCAGTATGGGCACCACTCCATTATATTAATTCATTGCAAAGTAGGCAGTACGATTTGTTACTAGGAACTCACAGGTGCTACCATGTTATTGAAGCACTGTCATTTTATTTAACAATGCGTTGTGAAGCATATACCACCAGACACAGGGCGTCAAGGGAAACACCCCACAATGCCAAATCGATCAATATTTGTTCCAGAGTGGTTCTATTAATTGCATTGGTGCATTTATTTAAAAAAAATTCACTGCTTAATTATATTTCAAGTGTCATTTTTTTAACATTGTGCTTGGTTAAATGCAACACATTATGCTTGGTTAAATGCAACAGATATGTGCTTTTGAGTTCGAAAAGCACCATCATGTTCTTTACCCGGCATTATCCTTTATAACGCATTGGGTTTGGGTCGTTTAAGTGGAAGAACCGTTTAATTTAAAACTTGGATGCACTAGAGGAGACACTTACTGTGAAGTTAGGACATGACGCATCGCGTTGGACGAGCCAAATCGAAATGGCGCACCGCGTGGAGTAAAAAAAAAACTTGAAAAAGTCCCAAATTTCAAGCTAAATTCAAATTTTAAACTGATGAAAATGGAAATGGGAAGGTAATAAACAAATTTCTTGGAATCTTATGTCCCATGGATGCATGGTGCCAACGTTGAGAGGAAATGAAAATTCATGGTAATTTCAAAAAAATGGAAATGAGTGGATATCGACCGATGGAGCTATCCAAATCACCAAGGAGCACCGAAAATAGGGCATCCATGAAAATAGAGTAACAACCAGTGCTTTCTTGAGAGATTGGAAGCACTGGATGAGGTGTCACAATGAAAATCGGTCTGATAATTTATTTTTATTTACCCATAACACAGTGTGCCATCAGACATTGTGTATGCACCTGTACGTAATATTCAATGGTACCGACGTGCCTTGATCAATGCTTGCCATTTTTTATAACTTATGATGGTGCGTTTGAATATATATGCACCGATGTGTTATGTATTAGTTGAGCACTAGGATGGATGTACCTATAGGCGCACCGAACAAAATTATCCTCAAATTTTTTTTAACCACTCGCATCTGTTAACAACCTCAACTATGAACAATGACGATGTGTTTGAACATTTTATCACTGGTGCAGTATGTTTATATGCATACTGGTGTGTATATTACTGAAAGGAGCACTTAAAAAAAAACTTCCGCAAAAACCCCTGCCCTCCTGCATCCACTAACAACCTCCGCTATAAATAGATAAGGGATAATTTTTTCGAGGAGGATTCATAAAAACCTCTACAAGAAGGTGTTCTCCTTGTAGTGTTCTTCTTGGGATCAACTCCTACCCCCTCCTCTGAAATAATATGGCCCAAGTAATGAATCTTCCTTTGATAGAAGATGCACTTATTTAACTTGGCATACAACTAATGCTCTCTCAATACTTGTAGCACCATCCTTAAAGGTTTCTCATGCTCCTCCTCTATCTTTGAGTAGATGAGTATATCATCCAAGTAAAAAATTACAAAATTGTCCAAATATTTCCTTAAAACTCCATTCATTAGACACATGAAGA